>QAOA01002431.1:587325-707300 GCA_003255065.1 Cercis canadensis
AAAAAAAAAAAAAAAAAAAACCCCTCCCCCTTCTGATTCATACATAACAAAGGAAACAAAGTAAGTTATTTATTAAGATGCTAGGACACAAAAAATAAGCAGGACAAATCTTGATCAACTAGCTTTGTTAGCTCAGGTTTGTATTCAATTAAGCCAATCAAGCATCTGTTTATGGCTTATCATAAGAGAATCACCAGATGAATCCCATTTGTTAATTTAGCTATTGTTAAACTCTTTGAACACGTGCAACACCAACTTTGAGGAGTCGAATGGCATTATCTGGATTCTCCAAATAGTATTTTATATACAGTCTTCAAAAGGGTTGAAATCATAATAGGCTGCCTGCAAGATCCAAAAACATTAATCACATGTAATCATGTGACTAGTTACTAGGGTGTAATAAGAAATTTCAACTTAGGAAGAAAACGATAAACAGTAGAGAACAAAATGTCTGAGAAAAAGAAATCAACATGAACAGACATTCACAAGAGACATAAACTGCTCATTCTTGTTCTTGTCCGATTATACTTTTTGGTTGTAAGAAGGTAAGAAAAGGTTCATGAACAACTTTGAATTAAGCTCTCTGTAACCCACCATTTGATTTTAGATAATACGTGATCACAGGTTGAAGGAAGTTCTGCTGTTATTGTTTACTGCTTTCAAGGCATCCAACACTAGACTGCTCTCACGCGAGTGGTTTGTCAGAAACTAGGATGATTCCTTCATATCATACCAGTTCGACTGCATATGATACGAGTATGAAACTCTTTGTTTTTTGTTTGATTCTTTCTTTATTCTCTTTCTCATTTCTTTTTTAAATTCCAAAATCATGCATGTATCTATCTATCCAATAATGAATTTAATGGGCCCATGGAATAAAGTACTGTTACGAATGTATACACATTATACTGATAAAACTCTAGTGCAAATGGAGTAAAAAATGATCTTTTCATTTCGGTAACCCTCTATAATTCAAGGTGAAAAGCGAGGCAAGGAAGCAGTTTGATGGTATAAAAAAATAAAAAATAAAAACCCCATTGCCTTCTCCAAAGGCAGAGGCAAACAACGAAAAAAGTCAGAGTTGATGAAAAGGAAAGAGCAAAATGTGGATCATTCTGCTTCAGTTGAAAGTTAGGCATAAGCTGCTTGTACGAGCGGAATCTACTAAGCTAATTATAGCATTACACGCCTGACCCAGACTTAGAAAAAATCATGTTAAGTCACCTTTAAGACACTAGATATTTTCGTTCACCAAAATAATCCCTACGTACTTTGAAGGAAAAAGAATGATGTGCCAGTTTGATTAAAGGAGATGATGATTGATGACTCGACCCTCCCAATTTTCAATTCCAGCAGTATTTAGCTTTCCATCGAAAATAGATATTTCAAGGATGTATAATATTATTGAAAGCTCAAAGTCATGTTTGTTCAGTAGTCTCTTTCATTCATGGATAGGGGCTCTGAAATGTGAAACCAACCAGCTTGCCCCGTTTTAAGGGATGATTCTCTGCTACGGGTCTCTCTTTTTCCCCTACTTTTCTAATTCTTTTGGCCCGGGAAATCATAGTCTTCCACAGTAACAAGTTGAGGGCTTTCGTTTGTTGGCCAGGCAAAATGCAAATACTCGGTTATGAAAAGAAAAGGCCAAAATTACTTCATTTTCATTCATTTTTTTTTTATAGAACAAGGCAGAATGCTTCATTGTCATCAAAGCACACAGCCATAGAGCATATTAGAGTCAAGAGTAGAAGCAGTAGCCAGTAGTTACAGAAAGCTTAATAGCATGCAAATTTACAAGGAAGGAAATACAGCTCATGGAGATGGAGGCCAGTACATTCCTGCATCTTCAATTCCTTCATAAAACCTCAACTCAAGCTCCTCTAGCCTTCCTTCATCATCCCACATCCCATCATAACTATCAGTTTCATCATCATAGTAGTCACCCATTTCACCAGCCACAAATTCCCAGGCCAAGTAGTCAGAAGAATCTGAGAAATCTGAGCCTTCATCCCAGTCATCCCCCTGATAATAGTCTAGGACAAGAGGCCCCAAAACCTTCACCTTTGGAAATTTCTGCTTTTGGAACATGCTGTCAAGTTTGACACCCCAACACCCCCTCAGATCCAAGAATTCAAGCTTATGACATGCTGAAAGTATTTCGAGAACACCATCTGTGGTGATAAGATGATACGCCATCTCAAGGTGCTTGAGCTTGGGCATTGTGGAGGCAATTGCGTACGCTTCATCATCTTGTAAGGGCTTTCCTGCAGTATCTAGTGGGTGCATGTTCCGACACAACCCTTCCAGCAGTTTGCAGTTCTTTCCAATTATCTCTAAAGCATAGGCATTAATTTTAATACAGTAGCTCACATCTAAGAAAGAAACCATAGAAAGCTTCCCAGCAATCTGTTCCACTATGGGATCTCTCATATTACTCCTTGGCAGTCGCAAAGTCTGGAGGGAGCCAGCACTTGCCAAATAGCAAAAGGATTTATAAGAAAGACAGCTAATTGGACACAAATCCAGCAAAAGATAATACAATGAGGACATCAATATAACTGTACAAAAACTGCAATTGTTTGGTTTCAATGTGAACCAGCAGCAATAAACATCAGAAAAAATGTGCCTAAATTATTTAACAAGGAGCATAAGAATCACAATTAAGTATCCAAGCACAAGATTTCATCTAAACTGCAGTAAACAGCAAGTGATGGGGAATGTTAATTGAAATTGTCAAATTGTGCTTACTTTTCTGCGATGAAAGTGAAAATCTTATCAGTTTGCAGACCAGAAACACAGAGCTTGCGGAGGGATCCACAGCTTCTTGTTATCAGCATCTCAACCATTCGGTCTAGTTGTTCTGGCTGGCAACGGTTGCTCCACTCCTCAATGTCTATCTCTTGCCAGCAGTAAGGTCCAGTTACTGCTTTGGCCCATGGTTTACAAACCCTGGGGATCACTGTTAGCCTCTCTTGGAGAGGAAGATTCCCGAAGATTAGCCCTAGGGCGTCTGGTATTAATTCATCCCAACTTCGAAAATCAGATGTTACTTCCATCCTGCATTATGAACCAACCAAGAAAAAAAAAAAATTTAATGTTGGGCTTCTGATTCTGATTGAGGTTCAAGAACTGTTACGCATCTGCATAGAAGAAGCATACTTAGAAATGGAACACCATACAGCAAATAAAATGATCATACGCACACATGCAGCAGAAGATCTGTCACAAGCATAATAGTAAACAGTTCGTTTCTTAACTAGTAAATTAAGTTTCTTTTTGAGAGTATTAGACAAGATTGGAAAAATAGAAGATACGGGAAAAATCTGTAGCTTTACATATCCATCTCACACAAGGCAATGTGCAAGATTAATGCAGAATACTAAAAAGAAAAAAGAAAAATCTTCATTTCAACTAGAAAATGGAAATGCCAGAGAAATTTTTCCACACAGAGAGCAACAGCGACACTAGGAGAGTATTAACAACACTGAAAGTAATAGACTCTTGCAATAACTCCTGCCAGCCACTGGCAGCAGCGCCAAAACCCAAGCTAATTGCTCAGAAAACTTGGCAAAGAGAAGAAATTGAACTTGAGATTCCAAGATTTTCATTAATGGTAAAACTGAACAGTAAGGAAAAAAACAAATACAAGAGATGCAATCCCAGATTAAAAATCTGTTCTTTTTGTTTAATTTTCAGTTTTCTGAGTACAACAAACGAAAGGGGAAGAAAGGAAAAGAGAAGAAAGAAGAAGAAAATACAAATCACATGCAGCGAAAAGCAAGGAGATTTACCTGGGAAAGTGTTTGCTCAGTGTTCAGTTTCTTTCTAGGAGCTGAATTATGCAGCAGTCACCGGCTAATCCGCCACATGCGCCGGGAGAAAGAGAGAAGGGGAAAGAGATAAGAGGCAAGGAGAAAGCTACAAAACAAGAGCCATCCATCCACCCACCTACCCACAGCTTGAATGCAACCACCAGCAACAAAGAACAAGAGTAAAGACACAGTATCAAAGAAAAATACGTGTAGAGTAGAGAGTGGAAAATGCCAAAATACTTGATGAAATTTGGAAACAGATAGACCAGTTTTGAACCCAAAAAGACAAGTTATATAGTGGGCAAAGAAATGAGAAATCTGAGCAGTAGGAGAAAATTTCGGTCTTTTACTGCAATACTCAAACTGTCAAAATTGACTGCACCAACAAGGTATAAAGAAAAACATTAATTTGTCATTAAAAGGCAGATTTTAGAACAAAAAGAAGAGCAGATATTAATGGCATAGCCATTGGTATTTCCGATATATTTTTTTTTCCCCGTGGCCTTTGTAAAATGAGAGACAGTAAATAGCCATTGGTATTTCCGATATTTTTTTTTTTCCCCGTGGGCATTGTAAAATGAGAGACAGTAAATAGGGAGAGAGAAATACGAGTCAGCAAATGGGTTTGGGGAAGGGAGGCACCGACACGAGTGGGTAACTAAGAAAGAAGGTGATACTGATACTGATACTGATAGGATAGCATTATAGCAAGAGTATAATAGGACTTAGACCGTATCAAAGTTCAAGACTTCAAGGTGAAGGGTGGTGTCTTGAGTCTGACTCAATATCTGTGCCTGCCTCCGAGCGGTCTTAAGTCTTAACTCAGGACCATGTGGAATGGGCATGGGCTGGTCAAGGTGGCACCGAGTCAAACAAAAGCTTAAGGTTTAAATGTATTCTTAGTTTTTATTTTGGTAGAATGAATATTTCGGTACTTTTTAGTCTTTTAATTTTTATAAAATAAATTATTTGGTCTATATTATTAATACCATTTAAAAACTAACATGTGATGCTGATGTGGCATCCACGTCATTGTTATGCGACTACCACGTCAGTAGCTCTGTAAGTTTTTTAACAATATTACTAGTGTGTATGAAATAATTCATTTTATAAAAATTAANATGCGACTACCACGTCAGTAGCTCTGTAAGTTTTTTAACAATATTACTAGTGTGGATGAAATAATTCATTTTATAAAAATTAAGAGGCTAAAAAGTTCTGTTTAAAAATGGGAGAATCAAAATGTTCATTTCACCAAAATAAGTGAAGTAATATAAATGATCTCAAATTAAAATAAAGTTGATTATACAATAATTTTTTTTTGTGTCATAAATAGTAGTTAAATTTTCTAGTTAAGGATACGGAAAGACGAACATTTGAACTAGGGATCTAAATATTTTTNAACATTTGAACTAGGAATCTAAATATTTTTAAAAGATTCATGAACCATTTGTATTATGTGTATTTATGTACTATACAATAATTTGGTGAGAAAGTAAAAGATAAATATAATAATAATTAAAGAAGTGTGCACTATATATAAGAGTACTTGTAAGTTTTATTGTTTCCTTTGAAAGAAATTCAAAAATAAAATTTGATGCTTTAAAAGTTAAAACACAGTATTTTAACAAAGTTATAATTTTACACCAAAACAAATCTTGTAGACCAACAAAAAAGAAGTGAGAATTATCTTAAATTTTACCATTTTCAATTCAATAGTAATTTTTGAAAGCTCATATGGTAAAATCTAAATTGACATGGATAGTACCTTTTTATTATTAACACTTGGCATGCACTAATGCGTATATTAATTTATTTTCATTAACGTTTATTGGTAGTTTTTATAGTGATAGGAAGTATGAGACGTTGTAGTGAAAGCTAAAACTGAAGAAAGCAAATATCACTGAAACTGTTGTTGAAGCGTGAGAGAGAATTAAATAATAGCGTAGTGGTTGGTTTTCAAATTTAGTATAAAATTACATAAGCATCCTTGTTAAATCAGGACATTGCTACTATTTGAGCTTGGATGTGTGACAAATCTTTGTGTTACATCTCACATACATTTGCATTGGTTTTAAAGAATACTTTTATGAAGGACCAGTCCCCCTCAGTGAACTTGGGAGTGAGAAAGGACAAGTTCAAAGCGTAAAAGAGAGCATTTTTAGAACCATGTACAAACGGTCCAAGACGCATCGAATTTTTGAGTATGGTTCTGTTTGCACTTTCCAAGTCCTTGTTTCGGGAAAGAAGGTCTCTACTGTTAGGGGGGAAAGGGGAGAAGTAGCGGTTAGCACTTAGCAGTCGAGCTACTTTTCAGAGAGGGTAAAGACACAAATTATTGTACTTTTCTTGTTCCTAGTTTTGTTGTATCATCGAAGTTGTGAAAGAGCACACTTCGCCCTTGTGTCATGCGTAAATGAAGCCTAATGCTTTGACGTTCCCTTCACGCGGAAACCATGGGAGCCAAAAGTTACTTAGATTTCGCAAATTCGAAACAGTACAAAAAAGAAAAAAGTGAACTGTCCTTGGATCAATTGGGAAATGGTTTACGGGATGAAAATTGTTTGGGATGGTGCAGGAAATCACATCTTTCGTGGAAACGGGATGAAGGCAGAGAGGAATGTGCAACTGCAGAGTATATAGCAATATCAATATTACAAAATTTGGCCTTCCAAAGTAAAACTCTCCACTTTGAAACACTATAAAATTTAATCATCTTTATTTGTACCTACGGGTGAAAAAGAGTTTTTTTTTTTTGGGCGGTAGGTATCACTTGTTCTACAGTGATTGAAGTTCTTCTAGACATTAGCCAAGAAAGAAAAAAAGTTGTTCTGGGCGGCATCATGTCCAATATCACCAGGTTCACCCCACTGAGATGCCTCTCGTGCAAGCCCAAAACTGATTGATTTTAGTAGTAGACAAATGCTTATTCTACACTAATTGTGAGTTGCCAAAATTTGGACCTCTCAGAAAATATTTTAACTGGGACCAATTATGTTTGGATTGTGCTAATTCTACCAATCTGTGCAAATAACATTACTTTTAACTAACTAATCTGCATATATATAATAATATAACCACTCATCATACACCAAAATTGAAGAAACTGTATCCAATTACATCTAAAATAACCAAGTTGATAGCCAACGAGCACTTTGATTACGCGGGGGATAAAATACCCTGGAGAAAAAAATAAATGAAGGCATACTCCTATGAATACAATATCTCATTAATGACTTCATATAACCCATGATTTTATCAAACCTGGTTTTTATCTTGGTCCCACAGCAATGGCCCGTCAAAGTGACTCCACCTCTACGCACTACTCCCTGGTAGAAAAATATATGAAAATATCAGAAAAAAAGTAAAGGAAAAGGAAGAAAAGTTCAGATAGCCAAACCTGAAACAATGCAACCGTCCAGATTAAAAACTAACAGACTACTCAATGCACAACCCCTATCCTCTCAATTCTTTTACAATTTCTTCCCTAATCTTTTGATGTTCTACGTTTTTTCAAGGGGTAGGGGGTGTTAAGCTGGACAAAGACCTCAACCAACTCTTATTAACCACCCAAATTCGTGGCCCAAAAAAAAAAAAAAAACCANAAAAAAAAAAAAAAAAAAAAAAACCACCCAAATCAACGCTGGGAAAGATTAGCCTCGTGATTAACATAGCAGATGCAGTAAGAAATACAGCCTCTATGCTAAGGATGAGAAGCTCATCACAGCAAAGGAAAGATTATAAATATCAGTTTAATGCTCAGGCATGGCAGACGCAACATTATCATTATTGGTACAAGTGAGCCTCGCATGTACCTTTCATAATGATTTGAACAGAGAACGAATCCAATTAACACAATGTATAATGTTTAGGGGGCATTGTGCTACAATCAATAATTCGGCGTTACATGCACGGGGCCAATGGTTGAATGTGGTTTGGTAAAGTTATATACAATCAAGGAGCTAGTGTCTAATTTCAGTAGAAATGTACAGCTAAGTTCTTTAGAATCAAGGAGCCTTCAAACTCGGGAAGGAAAAAAGAAAGAGGAGCCCTCAGAACAAAAAAGAGAGGGGGGGGCAATATTTTTTTTTGAAAACGTAAAGTTGTTTTCTTTCAAAATTTTCAAATCGTGGATCATGGGTCTTCCACATGAAAACAAAGCTAGTAAACACAATATTGGAAGCAAAGTGAGGCATATCAAAGCATTTCAACAGATTCATCAGCTCCCAAGATAAGATCGTCAAAATGTAGGCCTCACTCTAAAACAGCACATCCTTCATATCCACACTTCTCACTCACATTAATTTGAGGTGGCAACAAAATGCACCCACATGGAAAACAGTGATAACCGCCAATTTATATTAAGCTTTTTACTGACCATCGCTGCATTTTTTCATCACTGGAACTAAGAAGTGATCAAAGTTCATATTGATATACCAGACTCTGAGATGTAATACAGAGGAGATACGCTTACTAGAAAATTCTCAACATGAAATCAACAGTATTTTAAAGGCCACTAATGAAAAATATGTGGTGCGCATCCACCACTTGGCTTAACTGCTCCTTCACATCTGGTGCAAAAGTTGAATAAACTGTTTAAGGAGAATAAACCGTCTTCATTTGCCAGTAAATTAAGGCAAATAAGCAGATACATTATGTTGCAATCAAATTACTAAAGCAATGAGAAGGCAGCATGAGGATATCAAACAAAAGCAAGCATAGAAACTCAGGACCATTCCACAAGACATAGGACAACAAAGCAGGGAAGGGAACCGTTGAGGATCTTGGTTAAGTTCAAATCCTTTTGTTGGACTAGGATCAGATGGTAATGAGGATCTTGGTTAAGATCAGAGTCATGAAGCACAAATTCGAAGCTGAGTTAAACCACTACATTACTAGCTCAATTTATCAAAACGAACTATAAAATATAATAGAGAAAAAAGAATACCACCTAAGCTCCAAGATTAGCAAAACGCACTCTTACATTAGCTATAAGCTATTTCATAGTAACTTTCTTTAATTATTTTCTCTTTATAATATAATCTTACTCAAAATAAACCTGATGTCCACTCTACACAACCTCCGACAACAACCATAAATTCGAGAAAGCTCAACTTAAACCATATTAGAGGTCAATACAGTTGAATTATAAGACAACCCCAGGTCAATACAGTTGAATTATAAGACAACCCCAACAAAAAATCGAGCAATAAAAACAAACTAAATACTGAACTAAGAAAACAAAGGCCATACATACCACTTCATAAGCCAGCCGAAAAGAAAATGCTGCATTATAGGAACCTTCTCCAAGACCTCCGCCTTATACATCTTCAGTAACCCAGTATGTACCTTGTTCCAATTCGGGACCCCACTGATATCATCCAACATCGGTGAATGCTCCGCAAACAAACCCTTCTTCACCTTCTTCACAAAAGCAATGCAGGAAAGGTAGAAATACTCATTCGAGAAATTATCCAGTATATCCTCATTATGAATCGACTTGGGCTTCATATACTTGTGGTCGATCAACTGGGATGCCCCAAATATAAACGGAAGAAAGTGGTAGTCATCGAGACCCCAAACTCCGTGTGATCCTGCAGGCTCCAAGGAATAAACCAACTGTAACTTTCTCATCAGTTCTAGATACTTGACAAAGATTCTGGCCACCGCAGCTTGGTAATCTTCCTCTTTGATCAGCCCCAATCTCGCGAGGCAATATAGCCAGGCAGCAAAATTAGTCTCATGACCAGTACCGTAATCGATTCGGCTAGAATTTCCAAAACTATCGGTGAAATAAGGAACAATATCGATGGTTGCTGAATAGATATGGTCAGGAAGGAAGCGGAGCATCAAGGACTCGCTGCTTTCGACCAATCGACTGTGCCAGGTTCTGTAGGCGGTGTTACCGTAGCGGGCGGCTTGCTGGACCGGAGGAATTTCTTCGACCCATTGAATTAGGGAATCGAGAATTGAGACGATACAGTTGACGGTTTCAGATTGATGACAAGGGTCGGATATTTTGTGGCCACGAATGGATTCTGAGAGAGCTACGACGAAGCCCAGGAAGTTCTTTCCAGAATCGGAGTCGTGGAAGCGGCGAATATCATCGGGGGAATGAATTTTCTTCGATGGGGTTTGGAAATGGTAAGGAGGGGAAACCACTAGGACTTTCTGGGCTTGTGGGACGGGGGCGATAATGATGGCCCGTTGGGAGTGAGTATCTGGAGGGATTGCCGGGGCTCTGATGGGTCGATATGTGGGAGGCGGTGAAATTTCAGACCACGATGGTGACGGTGGCGGTGATGCGAAGGTAGTGGGGCCGCCGCATTTGCAACAAGTGCCGGTGGTTGGTGCCAGAGATGATGGGGTCTGAGGGGATTTTGGGCACTGTTGCTGGTGATCGTGAGGTTCCATCTTGCTGGTGAACAAGGCAGTGAAGCGGAGGAGGGAATGAACCCCGAATTGGCAGGAACTGGATTTTTGTCGAGAAGAGCCTCCGAATAAAAACCGATTTAGATGAAAGAAGAAGCGAGAAACCCAAATGGGGGCCAATTTGGGCCCAATATAACTGAGCAATTTGCATTAGAATAAAATCTCAATGCATGACTCAGAAAAAAAAAAAATACGAGTAAGATGCCAATCCATGGTGACATTCCTCTTAAATAAGGCCCTTTGAACCTATAAACCTCGTAAGTACCGGTTTTTTGGGCTACGAAATAGTTGTCACTGGCAGGTAGTGGTAATTTCAGCCCAACATTAATTCCTTGTTTTAGACACCTCGACAAGAGGAAAAGAAGACAATAGAGCTCCTCTTCAGTTCTTTTTTTAGTTTCATCGTAATTAGGAAAAGATGGTTTCATGACATAGATTACTCTAAATAATTCACAAAATATTTATGTCATCATAGCTAAATCGCCCAGAAAAAGAGAACCCTCTTCAAGTATCTCTAATGTATGAGAAGAAAATTGGAGAACCAAAGTTTATGATTTACACGAGTTATTTCTTTAACATAAATACATTAGCCAAAAATAAAATCCATGTGTAAACTAAATATAGTTTTGAGCTCTGACGGTCTCATACATACTGGTACACACAAACACGACGGCTTATATAATGTACAAAAACAGGTCACACGAGCGTCTTGCACGTGGAGACGAGGGGGTCCCACATTGCCGGTAGCAAATATTTGCGCCCGTGCACACCCAAGGCGTTGTAGCTAGCTCCCGTTGTTTTGTCCACAACAACCTTGCCTGGGTAACCCGGATAGGCTCCATCCCCGAATATCCCCGTGCAAGCCGATACTGCCTCCAGCGGCGCGCTGGCTGGGCCTTGGAAGTACCCATTATCAAACGGATTCGTCACAGTTCCCGCCAAAACCGTGGCCAAGTTGATCACCATTCCGTCGATTCCGACGTCGCCGTTTGGTGATACTAACGGTGGGGTTTGTGGCCCGTATATTGGCTGGTGAAAAGGCCAAGCGCACTGACCTAGGCACTGGCTCACAGGATTACCCACCCATGCGTAAGCGAACCTGTTGGACTTTGTTACCCGACCCGACCCATGGGTCCCACACCGGTTCATGCAGAAGTCCTCTACTGCCACGTCGGAAGAAGTGAGGACCACGTTGATTGCATTACCGGGGCGGGTAGTTGTTTTGGCTTTTGAAGCGAGCGTTAGGAGTTGCGGCGTTTTGAGTGAGTTGCCGAGGGAGTAGGTGTCGTCGAGGATTTGATTCCCTAAGACGAGGGTACAGGGACCGCCTCTGTAGGCAGCGGTGGTTTGCCACCAGGAGAAGACGGAAGGAGAGGGGGTCTTAGTATAGGTGAGGGATTGGATGAAATCAAGGATGATAGAGCGTTGGGTCGGTGTGAATTTTCCGTACCAGACAAGATTAACGGTGATGTTGCCTTTGAGGAGTTGGCCGTTGTGGTACTTGAGAATAAGTGGCTGTTGCTGAACCAAAGCCAGCATGCGAGTGGTGGCTTCGCAAGTGTTGGCCAGAAAAAGGAAAGCAACAAGTGTTAAACGATAAATAAGAGCCATTAATTAATGCTAGATTGGTTGATAGCTCCTAAGTTTACAAGTTTGAAATGGAAATGAGGTTGGAGGTCAGGGATTATGGGTATTTATATTAGTATCCCTATAATTAAGCAATTGACTAGGGAGAAAGCAATTAAGGGAACAGCTGGCTAAGCAAGTGTGATATAGAAAGGTTGGTTTAATTAATTAGAAACGCGTAGGTTAGACAAACAACCCAGGGTCTCCTTATATATTACTCCTTCCCTTCTCTACGTGCATGCTTCATCTTTAATGATCTCTCTCTCTAGTCTCTAGTCTCTAGTATAATTAATTAATCATTAATGGATCCACAATTCATCAAGGGCCACCAGGGTAGGCGTTTCCTAGGTAAACCATTCTATTCTATCTCAGGATTCTTCTTATCCTTAACGTCATACCTAGCTGCTTCTTCTACTCAGATCAACTACATTCTTTTATTTTGTATTATTAGAGTTACTAGGACAAAACGTAAAACTAATTTTAATACTTTGTTTTTTTAAATAAAAAAATCCAAAAATTGTCACAAAATTTTTCACCTTGGTCGGGAACCATTAATTAATAAGAGGAGGAATTTACCGAGGCCTGATGAAGATTTTATTACTGCTTGTGACCGTGAGTATTCATAATTATAGACAAGTCATCAATCCTAAGTTACTTCTTCTAGAGGAAAAAAAGAAGAGTTGAGCATTAATCCCCTTGTTATTCACATCGGACCTCATTAAGGAAAACCAACAGAAAAAAGTAGCACTATATACTATATATGAAATTGACAAGGCGAATTAATAAATGAGCACTTAACAAACACTTTTCATTACAACTGGTATACAAATTGTTAGGATTTCGACTCCATCAAAAGCTAATTTCTTTTGTGAGCCAGAAACTCGCTTGCAATTTGCACTTGCACAAAATATGTTGTGTTTGTCTTGGTTTAGTATTCTTTGGTTTATTGTAGATTTTAATTTTAGTATTCTGTGCTTAATATGGATTTCTTGGGTTGTAGAAGTATAAATAAAACACGTGCACAGTGCACTTGTTAGCATCAATTCATGTACAGTCCTTGATCGCAACTTTACAAGAATAAAAAATAAGAAAAAAGAAGTCATACAGATACAGGTACGTTTGCCTTATTCTCTTGAATATAGAATAATCTGGATTTTACAACACTTGAAGGGGACAATTTGCAATTTACGATCCCGTCTTATGCTTTTACAGCCTGTTTCACTGAACAAAATTCTCACTTTTCGAGAAAAAAGCATAATATAAGATATATAATACATGCACCAAACTAGTGGCCCAAGATACAAGTAGCTCCGAAACATGGCCCTGGCCCTGCCATGCTTTGTAGAGCCAGTGGAATCATCCATTACCCAGTGAGATCAATTAAATAGATATGCTAATAATGAGCATTATTGTTATTAGTTAGCCTTAATTAGTACTTACGACATACACTTAGACAGTCTTCAAGTTAATTATTAATTATTTACCTCGTTTATCCTTGACCCTTGGAAGGAGAGTAAACCGATCATGTTAGGCATAAATTATCCCTGGCCTCTTGTATATAAATAAAGAATGCAGATGTAGTGAACTAATGCAAAACTAATCAATGCTATTCACTTAGAAGAAAGAACAAAGTAAATGGTTGGTGTATGATTGAGTACAGGGTGTGGAGGTTGTGGGGTTGAAAAGACAATAAAACCCAAGAAAATGTTGGGAAATTGTGGGAAGCTCAGAGGTTGAGGGGTTTGATGGACGAATTTAAAGGTGCTTGCCTTCTTTAAGTGGTTATTACAGATGAATATGACCTGAACCATGCATGTCAGGCACTATTTCACGTGTGGTGTACCGTTGGAGGAATCGTCATCCAAATTCCATTGGTTGCAGTTAGGGGAGATTCACTGTATGCACTCAATGTCATATGGGTAGCGCATGGTAGAGACATGGTTTTGCTGTGTCTTTGTATTCTTTGTATTGTGGTCCATGGAGATTACACTGTATTGATTGAGTTGACGGGTTCTATGGGGACATGTATGTGAAAATACCATATCTCAATAGTGCACAAATTAATAAAGTTTATATAATTCAACTTCAAATACATTTTAAAAAATTTCAATCAAGTATTTATAGATAACGCATATTTGATCCCTCTCGATTAGTTATTCATATCTATAAATCTCTTACCGCAAATAAAAAATAAAGCAGGCAGCTAGCGAAGGAAAAGTTTGTGATTGTAATTGTGGGCGTGGCGTTCAAATCAAGTTATTAGTATATTTAAATCTACTTAAGTTTGTTTGGCTGGCTGCAATTGACAGTGCGGTAGGTAACTGCATAATCTGCAGTGCATACTACGTAGTGGGGCTGACAAAGCTGAGACACAAAAACCAATGGTTGGAAAGCTGAGGTTCGTTGAATTGATGAAGATGGCATAGTGGCGGTGAAGGATGGTCGGTGAATATAACGCACTATTGGCGTTGTTGTGGTGCAAGTTTTTATGTTAAGAATGGCGCCTAGTGGGGTGGACGGCTGATGAATACATATGGGTAGCGCATGGCGGACACTGTGTTTGCTGGACCATGCATCCACACACACACCCTCCTCACTTTGTTAACATACATGCTCTCACACCCACAAGCAATGCTTCCTACCTATCAACTAGCTAGATACTAGTAGTGTTACATTTTGTGTACATATGGCTAAAATACTACAAATTAAACAGTGTAAAAAGTGTTAACTTATATAAATTATTTACTCAATTTAAAATTTTAAGAAATTACACGAGTACAAGTCAAATTTAGAGCTGGTAACTTAGGCTTCACCACAGGTTACTTCAACTATGATTGCATTTGGTTTGGTCTATATGTATAAAGCAATTTCAGGTAAATAACACTAGTGTACTCATAGTAGGGTTTCAAATTCAATATTCGGCGTTCTAGTACTTTCAATGTAAACTATTGTGGTGTGTGTGCTTAGGCCTTTGATTTTTTAATTTATCTATCAAAAAAACAAATAAACAATATTTTTAGACGTATTATAAAGTTATATTTTTAAATTCTCTAAGCCAACACTTTAGTGATTGAGCACTTAATATTTTATTTTAGAGATATTAAGTTTAAATTCCTTTGAGAGCAAATGAAGTAAGATTTTTAAAACAAATAAGCTATTTTTTTTGTTGTATAACTTCCACTAAATAAAAGAAAAAGTTAATATTTTCAAACCAACTATAACTTTAAAAAATGAATACGATGAAAATTAAAGAAAAAGAATAATATGAGGAAAAAATTATCTACCTTGAAGCTCACTTCTCATTTTAAGGACACCCTTCGATCGGAGAGACAAGCAAATTACATGGAGGTTATTTAACGAAAATTGAGCACCATGTAATTACGCGCATTACTTAAATATATATATATGGAAAAATTATTGAATTTGTCAACATCTATCTCAAATATTTGACTATGTTTCTACTTTGTTGAACCAAAGAAAAACTTGTTAATGCGATATATATTTAATACCCAAAGCTAGTAAAAGATGTAAATAATTTTTTTATTTTTTTTTATGTTGACATTCGTACTTAATAAGTACGCATCATTCCATTTGGTGAGCTTTGGTGGTCCTCCTCATTCCGCTTCGTATTTGTATTGTGATTTTGCCAGTTGAGTAGTTGTTAATTCATTCACAGTGGGTAAATTAAGACGGATCAAGCAAATGTAGAAGAACATAGAATTTCATACTTATATTTGGACATGTAACAATTGAATCAACAAATCAAAGAATCTGTGTCATTGGTTACCACCTAAATACATAGAACTAATATGTGGAATAACTTGTACGCAGGTTGTTTTCGGTCTTATACTAGAGTGGAACAAGCTGAGGTGGTGGGATCAAAGAGTGCTGGCAACAAATATTTTCTGCCATTAACGCCGTTTGCGTTGTAGCTAGCAGCAGTTGTTGGGTCCAGCAAGAGGTCCCCAGCGTAACCAGGATAAGCCCCTTTGCCGTATACACCGGTGCAAGCCGATGCAGCCTCTAGAGGTGCCTCTTTGGGTCCTTGGAAGTAACCATTTCCGAATGGGTTAGTGGCAGTCCCAGCCAATAGACTAGCCACATTGATCACCATTCCATCAAGGCCCACATCGTTGTTGGGTGCAACCAAGGGTGGGTTCTGGGGACCGTAAATGGGTTGGTGGAAGGGCCAAGCACATTGACCCGGGCACTGAGTCTCCGAGTTACCAACCCAGATGTAAGCGAACTTGTGGCTCTTGCCATTGATGCGACCACCTATTGAAGAACCGTGAGTCCCACATCGACTAGAACAGAACCCATCAGCGACCACGTCAGCAGCTGTAAGAACCACGTTGATGGCGTCCTTCTGGCCACCCTTGGAAGCCAATTTAACGATTTGCTGAGTGGTGAGTGATTTGCCCAATGAATAGTTGTCGTCAAGGATTTGTGCTCCCAGTGAAAGAGCGAGCTTGGGTGATTTCTTAGAGTTAACGAGGTGGTAGTATTTCTCTGTGGCTTTCCACCACGCGGCAACGGATGGTTGCGGTGTGGTGGGATTGGGAGAAGAAAGGGAGGTGATGAAATCAGAGACAATAGCTCTTTGGGAAGGCTTGAATTTGCCATACCAAATGAGATTGACAGAGATTTTGCCAGTGAGGAGAGGGCCTTTGTGGTATTGGAACTGCAATTGCTGATCAGTTTGAGCAGAGTCAGCGAGTTTTCTCGCTGCTGAGCTCAAATGCACAAGAGAAATAACGAAGACTAGATTTAGAACAAGAGTGGAGGATTTAAGAGAGGCCATTGGGTTTGAGGATCAAGTGGAGAATTTGGTATGTATTGTATTAGACAGAGTAATAGAGAAGAAAGGATTGGAATTAATGTGGTAGCTTGGTGGAGAAAGGAGGCAGTGTTGGTTGGTATATATAGTGCTATAAAGGTTGAAAACTTGAAATAATGAAACAGACACGAAAGGCGTAGTAGGAGAGCGCAGTGGGGAAGTGAAATTAGAGTAAGCGCTGCGTGAGTAAGGTGCCAGCTTGATAACGCGTTGCTGTGATAATTTTTCTAATCGATTGGTGGCGAGTCTTGTGACTTTACGCGGCAAGCTTTATTAATTTGTTTTGTAATAATGCTAGTTACATCACAGGCCAGCTAAGCTGATGGGAGAAGACGACAAAACTGACTACAACCAAAGGCCAAGGAAAGCGTGTTCTAGAACATGCTTTTTTCCCCCCCTTTATGTTTAGCTCGGAATGAGAATATATGTGCTGGAGCTTGAGCTTGGGCTTGGGTGTGCAATTGTACATACTGATATTAGGTTTTGGAATTTAATGTAATAAACTTTAAAAGAAACAAAAGTTCTTGTCTTTGTTTATTTTAGCCAAAAAACCAATACCATTGGCATGTGTTCTTATGACTTTAATACAACTTGTAATTTATGCACGTGCTAAGCTCCCTCAGACGAACTTAATTAATTATATTCAATACTTGCGAGTTGTGATATGGATGATTCATATTCAACATTTTGTTTGCATGTTTCATCAACAGTCCTAATTCATTTCACAACATAAAATTATCTCATGCACCCCTAATTAGTTATGCTCTTATTTGTTAAGCTTCATTGACCCTTAGCTGTGATGGCGAAGGAGAGTTAAACGACATTCATATGTGATATTCACTTTTCCTGCAAGAGATACCATTTGCCATATGTGGATGGTATTTCCTATTTGGTTTAGCAAAAGCTAACGGAATTTTAAGCACATGAAGTTTCATATAATGCATCACCATATTTAATTCTTCATAATTGTACTTTGTCTTTTTTCATATAACAGCAAAAAGAAGTTGAGTAAGGAAAGTTGCAAATTTTGAAAGCTAGCGTGTGACAACTAAGAAACAAGGTCGTTTAGCGCTCAATAATGGAAAAAAAACCAAAACAACGAAAAAAGAAATACAACTAAGCCCTATCCATAATTTGTACTGTACTTTTGAAATCCTTATACAGAGTTTGTGATTTACAAACTTTTTCTCCTTCAATATCTTCTTTTTTGTTTGTTCTTTTTCAACTAATTTAATTTTTGAAGACAACATATTTGGCAATATACTATTCCAAAAATTAATAAGTAGGTCGAAAAAAATAGCTAACCATGGACGTAGTAGGCCAGCTTCATACGGCGTCGCTGTAATGCAATAAATTCGTGGTGCGGCGAGCATTCAAATTCAAGGTTTAATAGAACATCACAGGAATGGCCAGCTAAGGTTCTATTGAATAGAACGTGGATAAGGACGAGAAAATATCAGTGAATGGCAGAAAATGACGAAAATTGAGTGCTTCCGGGGCCAGGGCCTACCAAAGTAAGGAATGCGTGTTTCAGAACATTCTTTGATGAACAACTTTTAGGAACGATTTGATTGTCTCTGCATTTGGACAAACTCTACTCGTTAACATTTTCTGATTATTGTTAATAATTGTGATTCTATAATTAAAGTAGAAGGAAAGGCATATGATTTCATTTTATTATGGATTTGAAATTGTATAGCAATTAGAAATATTAAAAATGTGTTGAAAGATGATTAGCATCGAGTTTACCTTTGACATTTGATATTTCATATGGATTGTCTCAAATATAGAAGAAAGCTGTCTTATTTAGTGAGCTTGGCCCAAGTTTCACTAATCCACATGATTGATTGGACTAAGGAATTACAAAGATGCCATTAGGAAAAAGGAATTAAAACGATGCCCAAGTAGCAAAACACACAAATCTCAAAGCAGAATGCTGCTAACATGTAAATCCAAATATCTGGGATAGATATTTCATCAATCAGTAATTTGATGAATTATTGCTATCTTGCACCGGGAGAATTATAAAAAAATATGTTTCAAAAACAAAAGTAACAACATAACTAATGATCACTGTTTCATTTTTAATGATCGTTTTTATGGTTTTGTAATAAATGTTTTCTATCTTGCCTTTTCCGTAATTCTCCCTCTTCACCAGGTGCATTGGTGCTGCTCCAGCACAGTTCTGTGTTGCCCAAAGTGGATTAAATTTGGTGGACTTTTTTTTTTTTTTTTCCTGCAAAAACTGTTTTTTACTCCATATGCTCTGTCATGGGAAAAAGAAGGCCTCCATGGTGCTTTGACTTTATGACAGTTTTCTTTTTTTCTTTTTTTAAAAATAAAAATCAGACATAGTGACAAAAGAAGCTGAGCCAGACAAAACAGAGAACAGTAAACAATATCCTATTGTATTTTATTTTATTTTATTTTGGTCAAGCTTGTTAGGTAATTCTTTTGAGTTAATGGAAGTAAGATTTTCTCTGCTTAATTAAAGAGTGGGAATGAGGTTCAATTGGACAATGGGTCAATTCCAACGCGAATCGTGTAAAGGTGAAATCTTTCACGAACTAAATTTGGGAATACTGTTAGGACTAGAACACCCCCCAAATACAGGCGTATGAGAATGAGACCATGAGCAGAGATAGAAATTTTCATGTAAATTTTGATACAAACTAAATTTAAAGCAAACCAAAGTAATTTGCCTCTTTATCATTAATCATAATAAGCAAAAGAAATAAACAAATGAATGAATTTTATCCCTACAATATTATATGCTTATACAAGCTCTACTATCCCCTGTTTCTAAATTCTAACATAGTAATAATGAGTATCACAATGTTCACACCAGCGTTGAGCAAGATGATGTAGAAGGATCATACAAAGCAGGAAGCAGATACTTCCTGGCATTAGCACCATTGGCATTGTAGCTAGCACCTGTAGTAGAGTCCACGAGCAAGTTTCCAGCATAACCAGGGTAAGCTCCTTTGCCATAAACACCAGGACAAGCCGATGCAGCCTCTAGTGGTGCCTCTGCTGGACCCTGGAAGTAGCCATTTCCAAATGGGTTGGTGGCGGTCCCAGCCAAGAGGCTAGCCAGGTTGATAACCATTCCGTCAAGACCCACATCGTTGTTAGGGGCAACCAATGGTGGGCTCTGAGGTCCATAGATTGGCTGGTGGAATGGCCATGCACACATACCTGGGCATTGTGTCTCCGAGTTACCGACCCAGATGTAAGCGAACTTGTAGTTCTTGCCCTTAATGTGACCAACCGAAGAGGATCCATGAGTCCCACATCTGTTCATGCAGAAACCTTCGACGGCCACATCAGCGGATGTCAGAACAACGTTAATGGCGTTCTTCTGATCACCCTTTGAAGCCAGTTCCACAAGTTGTTTGTTTGTGAGTGATTTCCCAAGGGAGTAGTTGTCCTCGAGAATCTGCTTGCCCAATGAGAGGGAAAGAGCAGAAGCCTTCTTGTTGCTGAGATGGTAGTATTTCTCAGTGGTCTTCCACCATGAGGAAACAGAGGGTTGGCTGCTTTGAGCTGGTGAAGATGACAATGAGGTAATGAAATCGGAGATTATGGCTTTCTGGGAAGGCTTAAACTTTCCATACCAAATGAGATTGATTGAGATTTTGCCAGATAGAAGAGGGCCATTGTGGTAATGAAGCAGCTGAGACTGGTCATCAACCACCTGATCCAGCCTCCTAGCGGCCAAAGAGAGCTGAAACACGGAAATTAGAAGGAAGATTTTAGCAAGGCAATGGGAAGAAATGAAAGAAGCCATTTTTGAACCAAAGCAGAGATTTTTGGATACAAGTCGAAAGTCAAGAGAAGCTGAGAGAGCTTGTATTTTTGTTTGTGCTTTAAGTTGAGTGGGGAGGTGATGTATATATAGGTCCCCGGAGGGTTCTCTATATGGATTGTTTAACCTCTAATTAATTACAAGTTTGTTTTTAACTGTGGTTAAGGAACTTGCTGAGAAAGATACAGTAATTAGAGTGACTCTTGAGCAGGGGAGATGGTTAGTCACCTTCGGCATTTACGAGCTACGACTTGCCCAGTAAGAAAAGTGGGTACTACCAAGCGCGTTTCTTTATTCAAAAAGTGTTATCATAATCCCACGTCTCCTCTAGACGTGTGGGTTCTACTCTCCAAACAAGAGCCCCTATAAATGAAGGAGCGTGACAGCCAACTAATCTGGATGGCGTGTGAGTGGTTGAGAGGCATTTACAAAAAAATTCCGTGTTACAGCCAATGCGAAGAAACAAAAGCTCACCTTAGTGGAAATAAGTGAACCTTTTTCCCTCGTGGTCGCTACGGAACAAAAAGCATTACAGCTTAGGTACAGTTAAGAGATTATTTTGAAGGGTACTAATTCTCAAAAATGCCCTTCCAAATAGGATGAGGTGTGCCACGACCGGCAAGGGCATAATGGGGGAGAAGCTGAGAGAGAGATAGACGTTAGGGATGACAGTCTGGATGCTATGCACTGTCTTGGGAAGCGCAGAGGGATCCAACTGGCAGTCAGCCATAAAATGCCTGTGGGTATCCGAGGAAGCACGTGATATGACGCGCCCAGACTCTATGATCCACGTGAGCTGACAAAGCAAATATTTAGTTCCACCTGGACTTATTGGTTGACACGTAGCAGCCACTATGGCAAAACGGGGTAGGCCTCAATAAGTACATCAAAATCATCGTAATAAATAAAGGAAAAGTAGTTGTTCACTGTTCATCAATCACCATGGAATTTAATAAAGGCTAAAACCAAGCCTATCCCAAACTAATCTCTACTTTATCACAAATTTGCAACCCACTTCTTAGTAATGAGAGTAATATGGCCAGCAATGGGATAATGATTATTTTTTATTTATTTCTAATGATACTTTTTTACAGAACTTCAGGATAGATGGTGGAAAGGAATAAGTTACAACCTAGTGTATAGGTTTAATTTACTGGACAAAAACTAGTATTAATTTTTGTGATTCTGACCTATGCTTTACCCCACACTAACAGCTACAACCTTGATCCGATGATCGTTCAAAAATTAAGAAAATGGCCTTGTCCTTCCATTACACAATCGGTTAGGTACGTTGCACTGGTAAAATGCATGGATTCACGAGGCAGTGCACTATCACTATTAATATGTGATATTATTTTTAATGAGAATATCTAATATTATTTATGTGACTGTTACTTTGTTAATGACATAAAATTAAGATTTAAAAATAGTTGGTTGGCGTCCGCTTACAATGGCCTAAATTCCCGATAGTCGCAAACGGACAAGCTCATGGTGCATTCACCTCTGGACTGAGCTGCCTTGTCTCAATCTCCCAGACAAGACAATTTAATTAACAAGGTCCCACGAATCTAATCTCACACTAGCTACTTCAAATCTTTCAGTGCTTAAGCTACGCAACTGCAATTAAGTATTACTATATAGTATTTAGAAAACCTGCGGTTTTGACTAATTAATTGTATATCTATATTGGATTCTGTTTGTCTCTAACGCAGAGGCTGTCCTGGTCGCTTATAAGCTTAAATAGAGCCAATCTTGAATGGGTAATATTCTCCTTTTGAATGTTTGGTCCTATAATTTTAAAGAGAGTTTTTAGAGGTTAGGAAGGTGTGGCCTTGTACTCTAGGCCCATAAAAGAAATATTAGGTGTCCATGTTTTCAAGCACCCCTTAAACCTGCATCTCTCGATTTGCCTTTAGTTTGAGCAATAGGAGAGTCACATGACCACAGAGTTGCTACTAAGTTAGTGGTATACCAAGGTTCCTAGAAAAATAGTTTTAAGTTGATGATCCACCCATTCTCACCGTTTTCATTAGCTTAATAGGGGTAGAGTTGAAGGGTTGAACAATCACTATTATTATAATGCTACATAACACACATATACCAATTGCATTAAAAGGTTGTCGGGTGACATACAGAGAAGTACATGACTTGGGTGGAACACGCAGCTTGTCCGAAGGCGAACGAGTTGATACTTGCAAACATGGCCACCAATTATTACTTCTGTAGTCAACAAATATTAAGAGTGTATTTGAATAAAGTATGAGTAAACCTACAATTTGGTCTCTGAAAGATTCGGGTTCGGACAATTTGGTCCTCCAAAGATGTATAACTACAATTTAGTCCCTGAAAGATTAGACATCCATATCAATTTGGTCCTCCGTTAGTGTAGTTCGTTAATTGGTTACGGAAGTGATGACGTGGCTCCGTTAATTGTACATGTGGCACGTTAGTGACTAAAGTGGCATTTCTATTTGACAGGTAAGCTGCTGACATGGATTTTAAACAAATTGGACCTCAAGAGGTGCCGTTTCTCTCATCTGGGTCGACCTTCTTCATCCCCTTCTTCTCCCTGCACTTGGCTGAAGTGCTTCTTGAACCCCATCTCTCACTTCATCTTCACTGAAGGGTGCCCAGCTGAGCCACCAAAGCCGAAGAAGCCCCATCCTCCCTAAGCCCCATTCTCCCTAAGACAAAGGACATAGCGAGAACTTCATATCTCGAAGAAGCTCGTGGTTTATGCCCAGCTCTCTGACCAAGGCCATCGAAATTCCTGTGCCGCAAGAACTCTGTGATTTGGTAAGGGAGATTTTTAAGGGTTAAATTCGTGGTTAGGGCGTCTTTCATGGTTTTCTATGTGTTAGGGTTTGTCTTTGTATAAATTTCGGTATGTCTCTGGTTTCTCTTAATGTTGCTGTCTTTGTTCCGAGTAATTCGCATAGGTGTTGATTCTGTTAATCTAAAGTTGGCATATGTGTTGAGATTTGTCTTTCAATCTGAACCCAAGTGAAATCTGAACCCAAGTGAAGAAGATTTTAATCTTTTTGTTTTTTGTTTTTAATTAGATGATGGCATTGAAGCTCAAATCTTTGAGTTTGTCTAAATTACTAAAATCCCTCACTAATAGACCACACAATATCTTGGAAAAGCTTTCATCTCAGAAATCATGACCATTTGAGAAAAGAAAAACAAGAAGGTCCTTATTCTTTCTCAACAATCCCACATACTTTGTAGTGCAGTTGAATGGGTTTTATTAAGCCACTCTAAATTTAAATTTGTGTGATGCATCTTTGTCCTTAAGCTTTCTTGTTCTAGAATTTTGTAATTACTTCACCCACCAGCTGTGCACTTATTTTTTTTTTCAATTTATCTTTTTGCCTAAGCTTTATTGTTATGGTTTGTGCTTGTTACCTTGTGAACCATTTATGTCATGCACATTGCATTAGTATATTAGTATATTAGTTAGGGATCTGTTGTTTATATGCATGTCTGTATGTGTAAATTCTGACAATGATGAATGTTAGCAGTGACATTTTAGTTCATATTAATTATTTACATTCTGCAATTCTGGTTGCACTCTCTTCGGAATCAACCACGAGATAAATAAATAAATAAACAATAATAGTTCATATTTATTTTCCTACAATGTTTTTAACTCATTCATAGTACTTAATCCATGCTCTTGAAGATTAGGATTAGGNCTGCCAGTAATAGCACATTTATTAACAATTAGGTTCTCCAAAACCAATTACTCAAGGTACCAATCAATCTTTGAAAGCTATTAAGTATGATGCTCAAAATAGTATGTTAATTAGATATAAAACTATTCATATATTTTCATTTAACAGCTTAAGTTATTGAGTTGAATTGGTTATTGACATAGTATCATAGCCTTTTTTATTACAAAAAATTTTTTTACCACCACTTTCTTAATTACATTGAAATTTCAGCACAATGTATAAGCGAGTTTGTACTTTGTCCACGCTTCAAGCTCCAACCTAACCGCATGATAAGCAAAATTATCTTTATACTTAAACGAGCAAAGATTGAAACAAAAAACTAGGATAAAAGAAGACAGAGTTCGTTTCAGACAGATATGGCCCATATCTATATATACTACCTATGATCCATTTGATTCGTTAAAGTTTCTGTAGTACGTGCTTGTTTGCATGTCATTTTTTTTTGAAGCAGAGAATCGTTGAGTGCTGTGCAGAATAAAATTAATCGGAAATGAAGGAAGACAAAGGGAGATTCTTCCTCCTATCTTATCTCTTCCTAAAGTCCCGTGATCTCTATTGATCTATATATATAAAGCATTAAAGCCCCCAGTGAAAGCAACGGAGCAACCACCACTGCAGCATGATTAGATGGGTACATGCACTCAAACTAACTATATAAACTACTCTCACGTTGCCCTCTTTCATTAACCTTCACTCTCTTCTTCTATCTATCTTTTTATGTCTCTAAATTAACTCTGACAAATCACAAAATTTCTACCTCAAATGGCTTTCTGTTTATCTACAAAAGCACTTGTTATCTTTCTTATTATGGTTCAGCTAAACTTAATTAATGTTTGTTTGGGAGCAAGAAAGGTAGCTTCATTGTACCAACCACCACCTATGGCCCTTACATACCACAAGGGTACCTTGCTCGAAGGAGAAATTCCTGTCTCTATTATATGGTACGGCGATTTCACACCGTCCCAAAAATCCGTTGTGGTAGATTTTGTTCTGTCTCTCAACCATCAACACCAAAATGCTCCTTCCAAATTTCCCATTGTTTCCCAGTGGTGGAAAACCATTCAGATTTACTTGAGAAAAGCTGGTAAGAAAGAAACCCAAATTCTTTTATCCAATCAAATTTCTGATAAGAATTGCTCTCTCGGGAAACTGCTGAAGAAATCCCAGCTTTCGCACTTGGCTGTGAAGGCCAAAACCAAGCCCAATGGTTTAACCTTGGTTTTGACAGCTCAAGATGTTGCGGTGGAGGGCTTCTGCATCAGCAATTGCGGGTTTCATGGGTCGGTACCGGTAAGTAGAGAGAGGCCCGCAACAGCAACATTTATCTGGGTTGGCAACTCGGTGAGTCAGTGCCCGGGTCGTTCCACCAGCCCATTTACGGACCACACAGTGCACCACTGGGTGCACCCAACGGGGACGTTGGGGTGGATGGCATGGTCGTAAATATTGCTACACTTATGGCCGGAACTGTAACGAACCCATTCGGAAAGGGCTACTTTGTTGGCTCGGAAGACGCGGCTCTGGAGGCAGCTTCGGCTTGCCCAGGGATGTATGGTAAAGGAGCATACCCAGGATATGCTGGGAAGCTATTGTTGGATTCAACTACTGGAGCCAGCTATAACGCCGTGGGTATCAATGCCCGCAACTACTTATTGCCAGCTCTCTTCGATCCTTCTACTTCTCAATGTTCAACCCTAGCGTGAGACGTCGGTTTATATAGTAATGCCTCTTCTCTACTTGTCTCTGCGATCTAATGTACATACATACGCAAATCCAGTAATTAACCAGTTTCAAATATTTTTTTCTACATCACTGCAATTTCTTGCAAACTGCTGAAATCTTTTTTATCATTAAATCGTGTTTAAATCCATGAATTCTTAGTTTCTTGGTAGCAAATTATTTATTTTTTTGTTTTTTTGGGCCAATAATGTATTTTTCTTTCATAGATTGTTTCCCTTATATTCCTGGGCTGGTAACATGGGATGGGCCGTTAATTATATTTTTGTTCAGCTTTGCTCTTTCTGGGCCCAGCCCTAGGCATTGAATTATGCGGCCCAAAAGAAAAGGTAGAGTATAAGTTCAGCGACAGACAATAGCACCTTTTTAAATGAGAAAATTAAGGGGATGCGTCTTTACAAATTTATATACTATTATTCAGCTGCATCTATTTGAATTTTAATCATAAATTTTTTTCATCAATAATTATTCTTCTACACTTGTCATCAGCAAATTCTTATAAAGCATTAAAGCAACCTACCTATTATCCTTTTACATCTTTTTGTAAATGATAAAAATTTAAGATAGTAATAGCTAGATTTACAACCCTTATAATTACATGGTCAGAAATAAAATAATTCAATATTGAGACATGAAAAAAATATATAATTATCCCATTTTGGAATAAACATGATCATACTATCTAGTTAACAAATTCTTATGAAAAAATACTAATCAAAATCTCAATTTTCTTGTGGTCAAATTAAACTTGCATGGAATATTCTGTTTAAGTGCAATATTGGTATGAAATGGGAGATATGGAGATCCTACTTTTACATAATAATTTTGATGGAGGTCAAGAACAAGTAAAAGACCAACTGTGCTCGAACATCAGCCGGAAAGTGGGAATGCCTAATAATATTTAAATTTAATCAAACTCGCTTAATTAATATTTAAAGTGGGAATGTGTTCCAACTTACAACTATGTCGGCATTGGACCACACTACCCTTGGCCTGTGGGAAAGGATCCGTGTGTGTTTTGTTTTGGTTGCGTTTTTGCGTTTGCGTAGCAGACCAGTTCATTTAATTGAAAGGACCAATGGGGTGGGCAACCGCAACTTTATCTTCATGCACATGTCATTTATTCACCATATTTGACTTCCTCCCAACATGGCCCAAAGAACATATTATTTTAAAATTAATACCCAAACTTCAAATTCCCTTCTTCTAAGGTCATCTATCATGTCGTCAGCATGCCCAATGTGATAAAGAGGCTAAATGATATTTTAGTTCACTGGTACAATATATGTTCATCTAACTAAACAGATAGGATATGACTTTTATGTCACAAATGGCTCAAATACTATTACTGACAAGATTAATAAATGAGTCACACATATCAAGCTCTAGCAAATGAGTTATTGTTCACATTAAATTTTGATTATTTATGTATATTTCAAAGAAAAATTAGAAATGAAAATTTAGTCCCAATAGTAAAAAGGTGAGTTTTATCATTTACTTTGACAATATTAATAATATGTTTAAGGGCCTACTCATGAGATTAACTAAAGTGATATGTGTCAAAATATAATTGGCAAAGTGGAACTGACTATTTTAGTAGGTGATTGAATCTCGTGAGTGGACCCTTAAACATATCATTAATTTATTATTTTATTTTCAACTTTTCTTTAAAATATACATAAATGATCAAAACTTACTATAATCAATAACTCACCTATGGCTCATTCATTTGTAGTCGTTTCCAAAAAGATAATATGTTCGTGACCACAAACAAGCAATGAAACATCCCACATGTTGCTCAGTGGTAGTATTTTTATTTTTATTTTTTAAAAAAATTTCTTACCTTTGGCAAGAAAATAAAAGAAAAACATGGCGCATGTTATTTTTCTTTTTACTAAAAACTTTCATATAAGAAGAAAAATATCTCCCTCACTGCTTACAAAAGTACAGTTGAAGTTTCTGCTAGTCAACAACACTTGGGTAAATTATTGCATCTCCAATAGCAATAATTAGTCAAAACAATTGATTCTTTTTTCTTTTGAAAAAGTAAACTACGTCTACGTGTGAACCATTCCTTCAACGCCTTGTGCAAGTTGATAACCCTATCTTTCTTAAATTAAATTAATATATCCTTTGCGTACATCCGGACGAAGACAAAGTGAATATTTTTATTTGAGAAAAGTCTAAAAAACTCCCCTCAACTATACTCTTGTTGCACTTTACTCCTCANTACTTTACTCCTCATGTTTAAAAAACGTAAAAAATATCTCATTCAACTACTAAAATATGTATTTTACCCTCAATACCCAGACGAACATCCAAAAATAGACGGAAAGAATCACGTGTTTGGCACATAGAATGTTTAATTTGGGTCATAGTGTAATTTATAAAGATATAAATGAAAATAAATTTATTAAAATTGGGTCAAAAAGTAATATTTAAAAAAATTTGAGATCAAATTATAATATTCAAAAATTATCATTTTCAACCTCCAGCAGGTATCCATTTCTAGAATTCGACTCGTTTTCAAATTCATTCGAGTCCTATTTATATCTCTCTTATTTCTCAACTAAAATTGTAAATCATATATCATTTTAAAGCTTACGAAATTTGCAACAACATTATGCTATTAGTTTTAAGATTGAAGCTCAAAATGAAGCACGAAAAGCTAAAGGCAGCAGCGGTACATATCACTCAATCCGGCAAATCAAGAGTGAATTTCTCCAAATTCTTTGAGGGTTTTGTGCGAAATTCATTTTCTAATACTACCCAAGTAATTTCTTTTTTCAAATGGTTCAATCTTTCTTCAAATTCTTCAAGGGATTTCGAAATTCATTTTCTAACACTACCCAAGCAAGTTTTGAAGATATTAGCTATGATTTTTTGAGTTTCTAGTTACAATTTCACTTTTTCTCTTATTTCTCTCTAATTAAGAACGAATTTCTCCAAATTTTTTGAAGGATTTTGGAGTTCTTAACTATGGTTTTTTGGCTTTCTGATTTTATGAGTTTTGAGATTGCACGTGCATGACACGTGATTCTTTCTGTCCATTAATGGACGTCCGTCTGGTATTTGGGGGTAAAACACACATTTTCGTAGTTGAATGAGGTCTTTCCTACGTTTTTGAAGCATAAGGGGTAAAGTGCAATAAGAGTATAGTTTAGGAGAATTTTTTAGACTTTTTCCTTTTTATTTTTTGGTTTTTTTAGTGAAATTCCGAATAAAGTTTCANCATTCGAGTCCTATTTATATCTCTTTTATTTCTCAACTAAAATTGTAAATCATATATCATTTTAAAGCTTACGAAATTTGCAACAACATTATGCTATTAGTTTTAAGATTGAAGCTCAAAATGAAGCACGAAAAGCTAAAGGCAGCAGCGGTACATATCACTCAATCCGGCCAATCAAGAGTGAATTTCTCCAAATTCTTTGAGGGGTTTTGTGCGAAATTCATTTCCTAATACTACCCAAGTAATTTCTTTTTTCAAATGGTTCAATCTTTCTTCAAATTCTTCAAGGGATTTCGAAATTCATTTTCAAACACTACCCAAGCAAGTTTTGAAGATATTAGCTATGATTTTTTGAGTTTCTAGTTACAATTTCACTTTTTCTCTTATTTCTCTCTAATTGAGAACGAATTTCTCCAAATTTTTTGAAGGATTTTGGAGTTCTTAGCTATGGTTTTTTGGCTTTCTGATTTTATGAGTTTTGAGATTGCACGTGCATGACACGTGATTCTTTTTGTCCATTAATGGACGTCCGTCTGGTATTTGGGGGTAAAACACACATTTTCATAGTTGAATGAGGTCTTTCCTACGTTTTTGAAGCATGAGGGGTAAAGTGCAATAAGAGTATAGTTTAGGAGAATTTTTTAGACTTTTTCCTTTTTATTTTTTGGTTTTTTCAGTGAAATTCCGAATAAAGTTTCAACACCTTATATATATGACTTATAATAACTCGAAAAAAATATTTATAATGTATGTTACCTTACATTAATAATACAACTCTTCGTTTCTTTTTTATGTCCCATATAAAGTCATCCACAGTCAAGTCTACCATTGTGAATATAATTAAACATATTCTTTTATGATGGAACATGATATTCATTATGTCAGATATTTATATATTCTATTCACAATATATAGGACATATCCTTTATTTCTATATTTATTCAACATTAAAAGTACAGAATTTTTCAATTTAATCTCTATATTTTTTAAGGAAAGTAATAGTTTCAACCTTTTATTTTTTAATTGGATGCTAAACAACTGAGTGTAACGTATCTCTTTTTAAAATTTCACCCTATATGTTTTGTGTAAGATTTAAATTTGATATCTCTATATAAAATATTAAATACTCGACTATTTAATTGTCTCATTGAGAACATATTGAAACTTTTAAAAATATGTATAAGATGTAAAGTTGATTTAGGCAATTACATTAAAATTTTTAGTAAGAAGTTTTTACAAATCTAACTAGATTTTAATTTGTGATTTTAAATTTAATACAAAACACATAAATCTTAAAAATAATAATACATTGAATATGTCAAATCAATAGTGTCTATTTTTAATTTCCTAAATTAAATCATCGTACGTTATATATATAGTTTTCTTAATCTAATCATTCTATACAGATCCTATCTTTGCACTCGTGGCAATCACACAGCTAATGAGCTTATAATCGAGGCGCGTCTGGTTGAAAAAAATAGTTCTATACATACGCATGGTTGACGTTTAAAAGGGCTAAATTGAAGCAAAATAGAAATCATAAGAGGTAAAATAAAATATGTAAAGAATACAATTAATTAAGAATATTAAAATTGAGGAATCAAATTAAAAATGGTGCATATCCTTCAGAATCCCCATTTTTCTCTTTTATTTGCAATAGTCGAGAACTCGAGTCCAGATTCATCCACAATAATTTAATTCTTGAAAGCCTGTCATGGGTTATCATCAGCTCTTACACAAAGCAAACAAAAAGAGCTACATACCTTATTAATTTCGCTTTAAATGGACTGTTATAATTTTGATAGATTTTAAATTAAGTATTTATATATTTTTTTTAGTGTAAACTTTTTTTTAATTAAATTTCTACTATCACTGATAATTATAATTTTATTTATTTAGTGTTCATATAATAAATAATTTATTTATGTAGTAATAAAAAAGTTAATGTATTATTAAAATAGCATAAAAATTATCACCTCATCATCTTTTCACTTTCGTGTCAAAAATGATAAGGTGACAATTTATATACTTAATAATAAATAAATTTTATCTATTGTCACATGAGCAAATTATTTGTCATATCAATACTAAATTAACAAAATTATAATTTAAATTTATGACAGTGATTTAATTAAAAAAAAATTAAACTATAAAAATCTTACAAAAAAATAAATTATAAAAATTTAATTTAAAAATTCATTAAACTATAAAAACTTATTAATTTTTTAATGACATATAATATGTATCTTCGTTTTTTATAATTTTGGTACAATCTTCCTTTTTTTTATTTTTATTAACAGGCTAGTGTCGGCACTTTGACCTAATAATTAAGGTTTTTAAACTTAATTCCCTAACTGTTATAGGTGGAAACTTAAATACAGAAATATTATAGTTTTAAAAAAATTAAAAATAAAAAAAAAAAGCTGCTGGGTGTGCGGGGGAGCCCATTGGACACGCCGGGGCCCCTCGGCGTGTCTCCAAAGAAGAAGCTGCACCTCGGGCGGCGTGTTCGATCTTACAGGAGAACCAGAGATCGACATGTATTTGGCCCAACTTGGACCATCATTCACGGGAATACATCTCTCTTTGTAAATAGACTCTGCCGCCATTTCTCTTCAATCAGAAAAGGAGATAGTAAAGAAAACATGTATATAGTAAGCGTGCCAACACTCGGAATTCATAAGCCCACTTCAGTACTTCTCCAACCAATCAAGTTATCTTTAGGCAGAAAAAATAAATGCAATCTTTCTCTGTGAAGAAGAGGCTAAAAGATAAATAATCGAAGAACACGCAAATGAAAGCCTGGCGAGCCAGACAATATTGGACATGCCGCCCGAGGTGCAGCTTCTTTCTTGGAGACACCCAACAGCTCTTTTTTTATTATTTTTAATTTGTTTAAAATTATAATATTTTTGTATTTAAGTTTCCACTTATAACAGTTAGGGAATTAAATTTAAAAACCTTAATTATTATGTCAAAGTGCCGGCTAGTGTCTGTATGTTACTGTTTGACGTGACAGCTGCGGAGACTATGAATTGTTCTTTCGCAGCCGTATTTTTTTTATAACAATAGTGAAGAATGAATTCTTGACTTTTCGTGCTATATATAGGGTCCGTGAATCCCAACATCTTGCTTGCAACAAGACATTTCTTACCTCCCGTCCCAGCCAAAGCAACGGCTTATTAATAGCCATTAGCCACTGTTGTATCTCTAACTCTAATAGTTGAGGAGAGATAATGGGTTCCCTGGGCATAGTAGAGAAACCCCATGCAGTTTGCATCCCATACCCAGCTCAAGGTCACATAAACCCAATGCTGAAACTAGCAAAGCTCCTCCATTTGAGAGGTTTCCAAATTACCTTTGTCAACACAGAATACAACCACAAACGGCTTCTTAAGTCTCGAGGCCCAGATTCCCTGAACGGGCTCCCCTCCTTCCGTTTCGAAACCATCCCTGATGGTCTACCTGAGCCCGATGTGGATGCCACACAAGATATACCTTCCCTCTGCGAATCCACCAGAAAAACTTGCTTACCTCACTTCAAAAACCTGCTTTCCAAACTCAACCACACCCCAGATGTCCCTCCTGTGAGTTGCATTGTTTCTGATGGTGCCATGAGCTTCACTCTTGATGCTGCCAAAGAACTGGGCGTTCCAGAAGTGCTTTTCTGGACTACCAGTGCTTGTGGATTCTTGGGCTACGTTCATTATCGCCATCTCATCGACAAGGGCATAACACCCCTCAAAGGTAAAATCTTTTTCACTCAAGAATTTTGTATTTTAGCTTTGATTTCATTTAGGATTAATTAATTAATTTGAAACACAATTGGAATTAATCCCATTACTTGTTTTGGCCTGCAGATTCGAGTTATTTGACAAATGGGTACTTGGAGATCGTCATAGATTGGATACCAGGCATGAAAGATATACGATTGAGAGATCTCCCTAGCTTCGTCAGAACCACTGACCCAGATGACCTTATGCTGAATTTTGTCTTGGGTGAATGCGAAAGAGCTCAGAGAGCTTCTGCCGTTATTTTGAACACGTTTGATGCCTTGGAGCACGACGTTTTGGAAGCACTTTCGTCTGTTTTGCCTCCTGTTTATGCCATTGGACCCTTGAATTTGCTCGTGAACCAAGTCTCTGATAAAGACTTGAAATCAATTGGGTCCAACCTCTGGAAAGAGGAGACAGAATGTCTTGAATGGCTCGACTCCAAGGAGCCCAACTCAGTGGTTTACGTCAATTTTGGAAGCATCACAGTTATGACAAGTGACCAATTGATTGAGTTTGCTTGGGGCTTAGCTAATAGCCAAAAAACGTTTCTTTGGGTCATTAGACCTGATCTTGTTGCTGGTGACAAGGCAGTTCTTCCTCCAGAGTTTGTAACAGAGACCAAAAACAGAGGCCTTTTATCAAGTTGGTGTCCTCAAGAACAAGTACTAGCTCACCCAGCAATTGGAGGGTTCTTGACACACAGCGGTTGGAACTCAACAATTGAAAGTGTGTGCGGTGGAGTCCCCATGATATGTTGGCCCTTCTTCGCTGAACAACAAACCAATTGCAGGTTCAGTTGCAAGGAATGGGGCATTGGTTTGGAGATAGATGGCGATGTGAAGAGGGAGGGAGTTGAGAGCCTTGTGAGGGAGTTGATGGATGGGCAAAAGAGCAAAGAGATGACAAACAAGGCCTTGGAGTGGAAGAAATTGGCAGAGGATGCTGCTTCTGCTTCAGATGGCTCATCCTTTCTCAATTTGGATAACTTGGTTCATCAAGTTCTTCTGGTCAAAGCTGCTAAAGATTAGATCAATGTTATTTCTTTATTTGTTTTCCTCTGTGCTTCCTATTCTTACTCCCTTCTTTTAGGCTCTACATGTGTCTGTTTTGTCTTCTCTACGGAAAGTGCTTATACTTTTCCAAACTTCGGTAATTGTTATGTTTTTAGACACCATTTTGTGTTATGCTTCCACTGTTTGACATGGAAACAAAACTTAAGGCTGATCTTATGGACCCATGACTGACAGGGTCAGAGACCCATACCATAATGATTCATATTTTGACGATTCACATTTGAACCGGACCTTGCGCATTGGGCCAACAACCAAAATAGCTTCCACTCAATAAGACATCTTGCGACCAGTATATTTTATATAGTAGGGCCACAAGGCCCATGATCTATGTCCTATTTGTAATTTGTAACATAGAGTTGAAACCAATTTTATAATTCAGAGGTTTTTATTATTATCCAGAGGTGTATCAGGCTATAGATAAAAGTCCAAATGAAAACAAAAGAGAGTATTATTGTTTGATTTCAAATTTTAAATTTGGTTTTTCTATATTAGTAGGAACTATCTAAAATATACATTAGTGTTATATGATTATTTGTTTATATATAGTTATTTCATTTTTTTTTAACATGATAATCACGTGTTTACAGAATAACCACATATATAATAACTAAGGATAATTACATAAGTGAACAAAATAATCACATAGCATTAAAGGATAATCACATATGTTAACAAAATAATTATATAGCAGCAAAGGGTATTTTAAACATTTCGTTTAATATGGAAGAAATCAAATTGAAGTTCCTTTATGTTTGACCAACTGATCTTTTTTATCAACTTGAAGAACCAAACAATAATTTTTTTTTTAAAAAAAAAAATCATTTAGATGAAAATAATACTATTCAATTAAATTTCAGATTTACTTTTCATCCAATGTCCGTATATAATGCAGTCCTATGACTATTGCCATTTAATTAAGGATTTCATTAAAAAAATTAAAATGCACAATTTATACTGATTTAAAATAAATGCACTTAGATTTAATTAAATGCAAGGAGAAATGTATAAACTTCAGATTGCTTGAGTAATGATGTTTCCAAAAATTGTTGCTCCACAACTGTAGTATGTGACAGAATCTCAATTAAATAGAAAAAAAGAAAAGTTTAAACTTTAAATTGAAATGTTACATATAGAATTTGAATATATATCATTACTCCAAAAGAAACAAATATTGAAGCAGCTAACAATAGATACAGGAATTAGTATTCGGCAATGATAATACTATAACTTTATAATTAAGTGGCTTACATCAGATGGCGTGAGATGAAGAAGAGAAAGGGGTATGACCAGAACCAAAAGCTTTAACATGATCTTTAAGGGATCTCTTGTGCTTAAAGTCAGAACCACAAACACAAAGCCAGCGCTTGCCACAGTTCTTCTCATGGGTTCGCCAGTCACCCTTTACAGCCAAAAGCTTGGCACACTTGCGACATGTAAAGGGCTTCGTGCCGTGCTTCCTCTTGTAGTGTGTCTGCAATGTTCGAAAATCTTTCAGAGGCTTAGCTCTTGGGTACTCTATGTTGTTCTTGCACCCTTGTGAGCAACAATAGCATGGAATCTCTAACAATGGTCGTGGCTGCGTTCGTTTCAGCGAGTCTGCTCCTTTACGATACTGTGACCCATGTCCCCACATATGCATCTGCTACTATATTTGAAGTTTATTAGTAGTTGGTCAAGTGAGATTTATGAGAGGACGATATATATATATATATATAAATGTAGCTCAAATTTCGATAAATAAATAATAAAAACAAGTGCACCTGAAGATTGTTGTAGCGATTGAAGGTTTTGAGGCAAACAGGACAAGAAAAATGACTGAAACCAATGAGAATCTGTTCTTGAGTTGGTATCCAGTAGTGGTTAGGTACTTGGGTTGCATTTTCATTTTGATTTGGATTGGTAGAGCCACTGGAATTGTCAGGGAGGCCTATGTGTAAGGCCACCGTGACTTCCTCCTTCTCATGATCACATCCATAATTGCTTGCTTTAGGTAATTTTGTGTTTAGTGGTATACCTTCTTGTGGACTTGAACCAAGGAAGCTGCTTAGCAGAGGTAGAGGCTGAAGCTCATTTTGATTTTGATTCATGGCAGGGAAAAGATTGGTATTGAAGTTATGAGCATGTGAAGAAGGCAGAGAATAAGAGCTAGATAATGTATACGACTACTCCATGGTATTTTAATTTTATTATTAGAACAACGCATGTTGGAGTTTATGAGATTATGGGGTTTTTATGACGCTTGTTCGCCATACTAGTTGATTGGCAGGTAATAAAATTTGGAAAAGAGGTAGAGTGAGAGAAATGGTAAGGATAGGTGGCTGCAGAATATTACAGTTGAATGAAAAGAGCCTTTGTTAACAAGCTCATAATTCTTCCCTGTATGTCCTATTCATCTGTTTTAGTCTTGGATGGGATATATCTTAAATTCTGTGGCCCATGCCTCCCAAACATAGCAAGAATTGCAGAGCAGTGGGCTAACTATCAAGGGCAACACATATCTTATAGCTACCTCTCATTCTCAACACTCAACATCGATCGCATTGATAAAGTAAAAGCTAGCCATGTACACATCGCAATATACACAATATTCTTTCAGTAAATTAAAAATGTTGAATTTAAATATCTGTAACAATATTTTTAATGAATGTCAACTGTGAAGAGAAAAGCACCGCTATACAATAGTAACATGATTGATTTGCATGATCACGTCGACTTCATCTTAATTAAGATTGGCTAACCGCATTCTCGTATCGCAAATTGAATTCAAATACTGACGTTAGGATTTAAACCAAAATTAAGAATAATTTTTTATTTTGCTAATAGAAACAGAATAGTAGTTAAATACTGAATTATTAGCCTGGAAACAGCTATCTTTAATTTTCTTTTCCCCCTTTCCTTCCATCACCCTGACCCCAGATAAGGGGAATAATTGAATCTCTTCAGCATCATTTTTACAGTGATATTATAAAGAATAAGTATGTTCATCACACCTTAGTAATGTGAGAAAAAACTCTAGTTTAGTAGAGCGCACTCTCAATCATAATGCTGATCTTCTTACTCCCTTTCCATAGGTCGAATCCCTTTAATTGTAAATACAATCACTATTCATCTATTGGCAACAAAAAAAAAAAACTCTGGTAATGTGATTTTCCTTCAAATATTCATTTCATTCAAATTTTTCCTAAAACATATGTTTATTTATGGCCTTATTTTTTGAACCTTTATTTCCGATAAAAGTATAAAGATGAGGCCTAAAAACTTTAACGAAATTTCTTTCTTATTGATAATGAGGACTCACCATTCCTTCATTTGTTATACAATGAAACATGCATGTTAAGCTCTTATAATGGGAGAATATATGTAACTTACAAGGGAAATGGAATTAGTAAAAGAGATTGAAGTAAAATTCCTTGAAAAGAAGGAAAAGAGAGTGAAGATAGATAGTCCGCATGAAGAAGTTGATTGGTCCATCTTTTGACTGCCATAGCTGTGGAGAAGAGAAGATAAGTAATCTGCTGAGAATCATTATTGCCCTAAGCTACAGCTTTGGACCCAAAAAATTAAGATATAATTTGGGAAAAAGATGAAGAATGGGATGAAATTTTGAAGATTATACAGTTGAAGCTTAGCGCAGGTTTATTATATTTATTAGTTCTTCCCTTGGGTATTTGGACTTTCTGAAGTTATAACTACTCCAGCTGCTGTTTCTGATGAGGTACGCTGCTGAGGCTGTGAATCTGATCAGGCCAACCATAACAAAACATTAATTAAAACTGTGTTTAAAACATAGGAGATATGTGTAATATATATATATATATATATATATATATATAGACAAGACAAATGCTCATATACTTATGAATAAAAAATAAACTCATCCAAATGAACTTTGATATAAAGAACTCTTGCAGAAGTTTTTATCAACTAAGGGTAAGAAAAAACGAGAGTTTATATTTCCTTATCGATGCCTGTGTTCGTTTAAAAAGTTACTGCACTGGCAGTATCTAACATGCACGGTGGGCCAAAGAATACAATACCACTTGACTGCATCTTTAAAGAATTAACCACCACATTTCCTACTGAAGCCACATGCATTCACTATTCCTTTACACCATGACCCTCTTCCACTGTCAGGACTTTTCACGTTGACTCATTATACATGAAGAAATGTTATTTATATATATTTTTTTTATCTACATATATAATATAATTTAAATTCACTTAAGTTTTAATTAAATTAACACTAAATCTATTTAATTTTATTTTTGTACAACTCAAAATTTTTATACTCTATAGTATACAGAGTCATACTTGATGGCATTAACCGAGACAGCTCATTCACATGGGGCTGGGGTTGCCCATGTGGACCCCAATGGCCACATGTTATAGCCAAATCATATAATATATTGTGTGTCAGTAAGTGCATCATAAATCTGCGTGTGCCTCTCTCTTTCTGTCACTCATATGACTCATATCTCAGCGTGGGCATGTGTGTTGGAGTATAACACAGACATAATATAGTAGTTAGTAGAAAGGAAAAGGTTAAAAAGAGAAGAGAAAGGTACCAGTAGCAGAAGGGGAGGGAAAGGGATGGCTTAGTGTTGGTGGTTGGGGTGGACGATAAGCGGAGAAGGAGCCTTCCATGGGTGTAGTAGGGTAGTATAGATAGGACGGTCCAGCTGGTAGGCGATGTGGTTGGGGTGTAGAAAATGTTCCCCTTGTTGCTTGTACTGAATAACCATAGTAATATGGTGATCCCATTGTGGGAGATGATGGTCCATAAACTTGTTGATAGTATTGTGCCTGCTGCATCTGGGGGTTGTACAATGGGGCCTGTGCTCACGCAAATGCAATAGTAGCTAACATTATTCAACTAAAAATTACATTTTGCTAATTAGAGATAAGAGATAAGAGGGTGAGAGGCTCTTACTTGGTGGTACCCATAATCAGGAGCGTAGGTTGGGTAGCTGCACATACAAGTAGAATTGAAAGGTATTCAGTGAGCAGATATGAAAGGAAAGTGCTTAAATGCAATACATTTCTTTCTTTGAGAAAGTGATGACTCAAAATGGCATGCTTCTTTTTTTGAGCATGCTTAGCTTTATATGTAAAGCTTTCCCTTTAGTTCAATGGGCATAGCTATTAATATCAGTGACGTTGGTTGTGGTGGGTTCCCAAATGTATAATGGAAAAAGGGTTAGCTTTGTTGTGTGCCTATTGTGGTATGCATTGTCACTAAGCTTGAATTAGTTAAGACTTACTACAGCGATTACTTGTGCATAATGAACATTTTGTTGCACATTAAACAGAAAACTAAAGGAAGAAAAAGCAAGTGTAAATGAGCATCTGCTAGGGTGTCATATCTATAACATTTTGCAAGCATTCATTAACTAAGAAGTCTTGGGAAATACATAGGAGTGTGAATTATGGGAGGAAGAAAAGTCACTCTTGTTCAAATTCTCATAGGACTAAAAAATAAACATAGAAAGTTGGAAAACGTACACTTGTCCTAATACATTTGATTTTTTGTAGTCGCACGACTCTTGTGGAATTTTCATAATACTTTAATAAATTCAGAGTCATATCAAAAAAATAATATTGCATGTAAATTTGTCTATGCTTAAAATAAACATTAGTATATTTTTGATATATCAATAAACATCATTAGCTAATACAATTCTAAAATTCATAAACTTGTGTTGTTCAAAAGATAATTTCTTTTTGTTTTTTCGTTTATTTGTTCATCTCAATTTTCAAGTGAATTTTACCAACCAATATATAGTTCTCAATATTGGACAACAATACACTGCTGGTTCGAAAATGACTTGATGGCACCAAACATAAAAAGTACCGAGAGCTGAGGGATTTTATCATGTACAAGATCATAAATTTAATTAATTATGCAGGACCACTTTGACAAATACATACATATACGTACATGCATTACCACGGACTACATAACCATCTGATATAGCTGTCTCCCTCGCATTTCTATTAATTACTACAGATGAAATATCAATAATGCTACATAATATCTGATAATACCTAGGTTGAAATCTACAAGCACCCCTTCTTCCTAGGTTTTCTTTCATTATGTATTTGATAATATTATTATGCTCTTTGAACACAGACAGAAAGTACATACATAGTGACAGTCACAGAGAGATATTCATCTAAAGAATGCAATTTAGTACCTGTTCTATCAGATTAAGTGAATGCAAATTATAAAATTAAGCTTATGGAGGAATGCATATTACTCTAATGGCAGAGCAAGGTTGATAAAAAAAATTGTACTTTTTTTTTTTTTTATTATGATTTTCAGGCTGACACTGATACCAACTGTTATTGGAGGGGAGCAGTCAAGCATGATATGGATAATTAATAGCATGGACCAGTTCCTTTGACTGCGAGTGATATGGATAATTAATAGCTCCAGTAAATGAACAAAGTTAACTCACTCACCTATAACTTGGGTACATTAGAGGTGGTGGCGGTGGCAGTGGCGGAGGTACTGCTGCCGGAACACCACCATACGACGCGGTACCCTGTACTGTGCCTCCTTGATAGCTGCTACTCCCACCAGCTTGAAACGTATTTCTTCCTGCATTCCCCACCAAATGTTCAATTTCAATATCAATAATCAAAAAATATAAATTCACAGTGTAAAACAGAGGAAAAGTAATGAAATTGACCTCGGGGTGGTGAAGGTCGAGGCCTTCCCAGAGAAGCAATATTGCAATTTGCTCGTCTTCCATCTATTACTGGGTTTGGATCAGCACAAGCTCTTCTTGCTGATTCTGGATCACGGAAAGTTACCTGCTCATGATTGTAGGACATTGATTCACATAAGCCTAAAATCAAACACTTGATGGGTAAACAAAAACTTGGTCGTCAAGGGGAAAGACATACGAATCCGTAGCCTTTAGATTTTCCTGTGTTCTTATCAGTGATGATGACAGCCTCAAGAATATCTCCGAACTGCTCGAAATATTTACGCATTTCTTCAGTGGGTGTCTCCCAAGCAAGTCCTCCAACAAACACTTTGGTAAAAGTTGTGTCGCCAAACTGCGATCGGTAATGCGGGTAAGCCATCGCATCAAAATAAGAAATGGGTCTCCTTCTTTATGCATGAAGATGAAGACTTGGTGTATCACTCATTTAAGCTGTTTCTTCTCTGGTTCTCTTCTCTGCCACTCCATGATATTTGCTTTCTTTCTTCTGCTCTATATGTGCCTCCAACCCACCATTCAAGCTCCTCTTTTTACAGCACAAGAATCATTGAAAGAGGGCCTCAAAGGAAGAGGTGGGTATGGTTTATGATGATGTGTTATTGTTACTATGTGATGGTTGTTTGGGACAGAGGGGTTGGTTAATTACATATGGAAATTTTTTTTAAAAAAAAAAAAAGATGGTGGAGGAGAGAGAAAGAGAGGGAGAGGGAGAGGGAGAGAGAGGTCTGACAGCTGCAAACGCTAATTTGCTGGCCAAGAGGGAAGGAGAGGAGAGTGTGTGGGCTTTGTAGTATCGGGTGACAGCTGCGTTACTATCTCACTTGAAGTGTGTCCTCTCTGTCTCTGCATTAATATACTCTCCCACCCTCCAATCAATTCCCCGTTTTTCTTAATCTCTTGACCCTTAACTAGTCTTATTTGCTTGTCCTTGTGTTCTTCCCCACTAGATTTTTCGAAATGGTTTCCCCCTTTCTCAATTCTCACACACAGCCAGATAGCAAACTGTGTTTAATTTTTTAAAACAAGGGTATATTTGATTTACTATCAATAAAAGGGTATTTGTAAAATTGGTGGGTTTTCCAACACTAAAAGACATGGACCCTCAGATCATCATCGGATGGGCCATTTTACATGAAAAAGAAAAAATAAATAAATTTGCATGATGGGCGGTATGTTTGGCAGCTTTGGTTTCTATGATATAGTGGGGTGAATTTTTTATTCTTTGAAAGCTGTTCGTTGCATCAAAAAGTTGATATCTTTAATGTAAAAACATAGACTTTCAATTAGTCCTATCCAATTTGTTTTACCATTCCATTTGTTAATTAAATCTTCGATTAGTAAATAAATGTACGTGGGTAATTAAATGAACACCAATGACTGTTTGACCTTTTACTTTTTCTGTTGGGACCAAATGAATCCAACCACATGACCCCATGTTCCTAACCTTGAATCTGCTAATCATAAGATGTTACAGAGCCAACGCCAAATCAACCAAACGAACAGAAACAGTTTGTTATGTTGATAGAAAAGAATATTATAGTACTTGATTAGTGCAGATAGAAGATGATATGATATGCAAGGAAGCCATTGAGCGGCTACGATGAAAACAAAATTAAAGACAGTTGTGAAATTATATATATCCATCGCCGTCGTATCATTCCTAACTCAATCCTTGCGATTAAGAATTGGCAATGTCAAGCTAATATCCCACTTATTTTATTACTAATGGTAGAGCATTATGTTATTGACAAGCACAAAGTGTGTGCTCCCCTGGCCTTGATTCTTTCAGGGTCCTAATTGGATATACATGTTTGTCACTCCCATCCTATGTTGTTGAGCTTGGCTTTAATGATCTATATGACTTTTTGCTAGTGAGGCAGCCATGAGCATGAGCACACGCACACTGGCACACAACACAATAGGGAAAGGGGGCAACCAACATATGCACAAAACAGAGAAAAGGGAGAGGCAGAAACAGTCATTATCTAGCTTGTTGCCAGCGTTAGGGACGAGGAGACAGCTATAAGGACCCTCAAGTTTTATGTAAAAAAACTGCAAACAATATAAGCTAGTCCGTGAACTGGCAGTCTTCTCCACGTGGGGTCCTATCAGTGTTCGAGAATTATGAGCTGGATTTCCATCTACTTTTCTTTTAGGGCAAATTGCATCAAATTCCCTTCAATTTTGGGTTATATCAACAAAATCTTATTTTCTGCTTACAAATGTAGCAATTCAAGTTTTACAAATAACCTTTTTCGTTAAGCTTTGGTCTAAATAAGAGGATAAATTACACGATTTTAAAACTTTAGGTGCACATGATTCAAAATTAAAAGGGTTTCTATGCAATTTACCTCAAGAGGAGTTTTCTGCACATGACTCAAAGTGGAATGGGGCTATATAGAATTTAACCTTTCTTTTATACAGAAACGATTTTGGGACGCATAGGAATTAGGATGACCGTTCCAACCTGGCTTCATCAACCAACATCAACCAATCAATGGTCATTTAAAGCTGCACTATCTCTGCGGCAAAAACTTTGAGTCCTAGCCCACTCTGCTCTCAGCTTATAAAGCTAGAATTCCATCTTATTCTTTCCTTACAGACTTCCTCTTTGGGACTCTTGCTTCATTTCTTCTATCCCCAAAAGGCCTGTGCAGTCACCCTTCATCGATCTCCCCTTCTTATGAAATTATGCACAAAAGTGAAAATCTTTCCCTTTCATAGGATCTTAGCAGCCCCCCTTTCCTCAATGATTTACTTTTACCAACACCCAACTATATAATTGATTTCGTTTTTTCTTTCAATCATTTTGACCAATGGGGGTCAAGCTAGCTGGGCACTTTTTTGTCACAAACTAGGATATAATCCTTTCACAATCTAATAAGCAAGAAGCTAAAGTAAGAAGAAAGAATCTTTGACAATAATGTTTAAGCATTGATTGCTTATTGAAAATCTTGTTAGGAGATTTAGTTAGACAAAGGAGACAACTACGTTTGGTAAGATAAGAAGCATTCAATTTCTATAGTTTGTGGAAAATTAATGGCCCTTAGCACTAAGCAATGGAGGGTGTTTCTCCATGATTGCAAGCATGACTAGAACAAAATTAGAGAGGGTTTATTTTTCCGAAGCTAATTCATTTATTGTGACTTCCATAGTGCAGCAACAACAGAAACGGGTGAAGAGGGTAGGCAGAGGAATCAAAATCAATGAGATGGTAAACAATGGCACGTCCTCCACAAATCTCTACCAAATCAGTATTTCTATATTAGTGTGGAGATGAAAATTGTGAATTTGATAAAGACTTGAGCAGCACGGCATTGTACCAAAAAGGATCTCTATAATTTATGTAAGGAAACGCATCCTTTCATTTTTTGGCATGCCACTTGGGATATTAGGTCGTCAAAATTTTGATACCAAGCTGTGAAATTCGCAAAAAGAAAAGAAAACGACCCATCAATTATTAAATCTCCGAACAAATCATGGACGCCAACAAGTCATGGGCCCACAATGGAGCAAAATGGGCTTGGGTTTCAGTGTTTATATTGGGGTACATTGCGATGTTGCCAATTATTTTCTCCTTCCTATAATTAAGAGGTTACAAGAAAAAAAAATGTTAATCATCTTTAAATAAATTTTATGAAGCTTTATTTTTATATAATATAAGCAAATGAACTGAATTAATTATTAATGTAATTTTAAATAAACTTTCATAAATTTATTTTGTAAATAATATAAATTATATCATCTTAGAGATTTCAAACACTCTTATCTCCATGTTCAAACCGAAAAAAATCCCCGTTGTATTATAGAAAATAAAAAAGCACTCTTATCACTTTTTTTGGTTTGAGGGAAGAAGATTAAAAATAAAAAGAAAGAAAGAAATCTGCTTTGTAATCAAGAATACATAAGGATCTTCCATAAATAATAATTAAAAAAAAAAAAAAGGCATCTTAGTATCTTACAGCTGGAGCAAATTTCTTGCCGCTTTCCCACAAAAAAAAAAATAGTGGGTTGTGCAAATTACTGTTACAACAAGAGCTGGCCCATAAAATAATAATTCCAACTCCCAACTTGCGGCTTCAATTTGATTCCTGCGGCCCTTGCATATAAATTGGATCACACTGGGCCTGGAGTCTGGACTAAATCCAAGCCCATTTTAAAAATTCAGTGAAAAATAATAGATTGAGAAGATAGAACACCAAGGGGTGGTGGCGCAGTTGGCTAGCGCGTAGGTCTCATAGCTTCTGAGTTATCCTGAGGTCGAGAGTTCGAGCCTCTCTCACCCCATTTTCTTGCTATTTTTATTGGAATTTTAACTGCGAGTTTAATGGGAAGTGGGAACTACTTCCCTGCTTTATGAGACCACCACTTTTACGCTGATCTTGATTCCATCATCCCACACGGGAATGGAAGGCCTTTTTTCTGTACATATGCACAAACATTGATGAAATTTTTTGAAGCCACCGATTCAAAGCACTACATAGTACATACCCTGTGTATCCATCTACAGTACTAGGCTTCCACCCACTGAACTGCTGGCTATTGGTTAAGAGCCTTGGGTTTAGATTCCTTAGCTGTACCAAGAATCTCACAATTCTAATAGACTTTTGGAGTTTTGTGTGATAAAGCTGTTTATTAGTCATCGTGTCTCAATTGTTGGAGTTAGTTAACAGCAGTAAGCGTGATTTTGGTTCACATTTCAGTATCTTCAACAACATAAATTAGGACACTGCAACAGTTTCAGTGGAAGATCTCGATCTCGATCTCGCCAAAAGAAATATTCTAAGGAGATATCATATCATATATACAACTTTTTAATCAGCAAAGGATTCTAATTTAGTTAGGTTTCTTATATTAGAATCATGTTTGCTACAACCTACACATGAATTGGTCAGCCATATAAATTAGCAGAAACAATGTCATTGGTGCCATATAATATGTAACAGATTAGGTTATTTTTCAATTCATCTGTGGCCTGGTCTTATGCTCAAGAGGCAAAGGAAAGGGTTCAAACAAGTGCTACTCTTTCAGCAATTCCAGCTTTATGTGTTCTATTCAAACTTTAATAATTCTCCTAAAATCAGTGTTTCTGTTACAGACTTGTAGTTTTATAATCCTATCATCATTTAAAGTGTCAAATAACAAGTTGAGGGATTTTAAAACCTCATAGAAAAGAAGACAGGTAACAGAAATTTTAGTTAGATAAGAGAGGTGCATAACTATGGTAGGTGGAAATTAATTGTCTTTCAAAACATGTCAAAATCACTAAAGAATCTACAACTAACTTCAAACAGTTTGGCATTTTATGATTCTTCACATTATCATAATTAATAGATTGGACCTATCTAGACTGTCTCTGATGAATTGTCTCCCTATAATTTAATCTTGTTTGATTTTGATCTTCAACTCCATTCTAAATCAAGTTTTAGCAGTTTCTTGGGGGAAATAATTGAGGGAGAATAAACAAAAACGCCCCCATCCACATCTAAACATTGTCTCACCAAAAATTACCCAAGGAAATTTATCCACATCCAAAGGAAAGGACCAAATAATTGTGGTTAAAATTCAGTTTGAAATGTAATAATTTATGTATAATTGAATAACCACATTTTGGTAACACATATAAGTTAAAGGGTTTTTGCTGGTTAAGTCTGAGCAACTGCAGTACTCCTACATGGATCGAGGTATTGATGTCTTTATGCTTGTTTCAAAGATGTCATGTCCTAGAGATTTATGCTTTCCCCTGCTTGGTCCTTTAATTCTTAAGGGTGAATTTGAAAGTTGTGGGTTTAAAAGAGTACCAGGTATAAGACCATGAGAATACCACTTTTCAAGTTGTATGGTTCCCCATGCTTGTTGATGAACCTGCATTTAATGACACCCATTCTTTTATCATGATTTCTTGTCATGGGTCACACTAATACTCTTAATGTAGTACTGTCACCGTTCACAGCCTTGTTTTGGATGCATGAGTAAATATAGACCTTAAATAATGTGATGATGACACACATCAATATGCTTTGATCCAGAGATGGTGACCACATCAATCAAATTATTATGACCCTCGCTCTACCATCTCTCTCTCTCTTAGTCACAGCAACCAAATTATATTTAGCTAAAATTGATTGGTGAATTGCTCTATAACGTGTTGCTTCAAAGGTAACTAATTATTAGGAAGCCATAAAAACCAGAGGCTGCTAAAGAGAGGTTTTTGATTTGGGATTATTAAGACTTCCACTAAATTTTCAAGATGTGACCCATATAAGCACTTCACATGTCGTGGGGGGTCCTAGTGCTCTTTGGTGCCCAATTTAAGCTAACATGCTTGGTTGCAACTATTTCAATGATTAATTTGTTGAAAAACGACACATTCAACTCTTATCTAGTGACATTTATAAAGCAGACTCTGTTGATAAACGATAGTTGAAGAAGTGGCTGCCACGATAATATGTGGTCGTGTTCATTTGGGTCAATAATTAAATGAAACATATCCGAATGTGCACTAGTGAATTGGCTGATTCAGTAGTTATTGCTACACTTTGATGACCAAGAGACCAAATGGCAATTCGCAGTGAAAATATTGTAGCTTTCAGTACGGCAATTCAGCCATTCTTCCACAGCTTCTGAACTGTTTTTCCAAAGCCCAAAGCTTACTAGGGCCCCATATTGAGTTCTTAATTTTGGCATTTCTATAGATTTTTAACTGTTTCTGCATTTTGTAATTTAAACCTTAGATTGAACCTCAGTCACATAAGTTTGTACTTCTAGATTTATCTGGTTGACCTTCAGTGTTTGATTGCGTTACTTGATTTAGGGTCAAATATGTCTTTGGAATGGCTAGAATCTTCTTAGTGCTATGTTAGACGTGACCACGATAAACTCATATTGAAATTTTGCTTCAATCACTATATATGAGTTAACCATTAACCAATTGCCTAGAGCATTGAAAATGACAACTACTCACTCGTCAGTGTATAGCCCAACACTCCAATGGCAACTACAAGTCCACGAGAGCACACTACTCCAAACTCTTCCAGGAATCAACAAATCCCCCAAAAAGAAGAAAAAATATTAAGAAAATTGAAACTAGCATTTTGAGTAAGTTTTGCGTTATGTGAATTGCATTTTTCTACATTGGTTTTACACCAACGGTGGAGTTTTAAATTGTTTTATATATATATATGAAATTTTTGTTTTTCTGTCAAGAAGGGATGAAAGCAAATTGATGTAATATTGGAAAACATTATAATTTCTTGTCATGATTATTAGTTCTTTAAAAAATTGATAATTTCTAAACCTACGTACTAATGATATGATATGTCGCAAAAGTAACCGAAACATGTTCGGACAAATCGAATATTAACATTATCTATTATTATCATTACTCCACAAAAACAAAAATAAATTGTATTATTCCCCTTTTTTTTATAAAACACTTGGGATGCTGAGCTGAGCGAATTGATTCTCTTTTCGTCTTTGCTTAACCGCCCCTTATTACCTTTTCTATCTAAAATTAATTAAGGCTTGCCTACTATTGGAAGTCTTTATCATTAATGGAAATACTTGGCACAAAAAAGTTAGAACCAGATGAGTTTAATGGTCCAACTTAGTGGCTAATTAATCAGGCATTATATAGTCATAGATATATCTCCCTTCCCACTTCCCATTCATACTCTGCTAATTTATTAAGACTTTTATTTTACATAAAAAAAAAATTAACGTATTTTCATTCATTCTTTCTTTCCTTTTTTTGGTAATTTAGTGTGAGAAATTGGAAATGGAATCTAGAAGTGAGGTAGATCTACATCAAGGCTATGTAAAGTCAAACAATTGACCAAAACAAAGATTGAGGAATACCGACCTCACATGAAATGTTTTGACTTTGTGACCTATGTAATAGAGGGCCATTTTCTAATTTATTAGTCCCATTCCATTCCCCAATTAATTCTTTCACCATTATGGCTATTGATTTCAGCGAAATGATTAATTCAGAAGAATAGCGTTGGAGAGTTGGAGTCAAATTAGGGATCAAGATCCACCTAGGCTTTGCCAATTGTAGAGTCCCATCATGTCAATGCCTGTATGGACAAATAAAAGATGCCCACTTGTTTTACTTTAATTTACTATAATTGCATTCTTAATTACAGATCTCAAAAAGTTTGACAATGATTAAACTAAAGCAAGTTTGAAATTAACTAACCAAATAGCTAAGCTGACTATTCATAATCAGCCTGTCCACATGCGTTGATGTTACATTCAATAATATAATGGAATAAATCAGATTCCATGGCCACTGAACCTGTTGTAGATAGCCTTCATATATGTCAGTTTGGATCCTGCAAGTCTATAAGAAAATGAAGGAAGGAGTAGATCAAGATTCTGATATATAAATATTATATTTCTTTTATGAAATATATATATCTCTTTTAGAATCAAGGAATTAGGAGAATGTAAAACATTTAGAATTATTTTTACTGAAAAATATTTCGGATTATATGATACTCATGATTTTTAGTATATTTTATGTTTTTTTTTATTGATCTTTAAGGTAACCCTCTAATAGTTGAGTATTTGACATTTTTTTTTTATTTTTTTTGATAATATTAGGTATTTTATTATAAAGATCCAATATTAGAATTAGTTGACGTGAATTTTTTTGTTTTGATACTTAGTTGGTGTGAGATAATAGAAGAGTAAGTGCTATCTCCTCTTCTGTAGTATACTTGTATCTAGTTGACTAAAAAATAATTTTTATTATCATATTAAACATAAAAATAAGGTTGAAGTGGCATGTCCTATTCTCTATTTCTCATAATATATTTTAATTAAAAAAATTAATTTTATATATTTAATTAAAAAATAATAATTACGATCTTTTTGGTTAACCAACGGAGCAAAAGCCCACCAGAAGAAAAAAGCAGAACACTACACAAGGACTGATCTGGACAAAGAAACGCTTATACAATCCTTTAACAGAAGATCCCTAATACAAAGAGGAGGGTCATAGAACTGAACAACATCAAAAGAAGCATGGTGCCCCTTCCTAGCTAGAGCATCAACACACCTATTGCTCTCCCTAAACACATGCTTAATATTAAGCTCCCAACCTCGACGCTTCATATATCAGATTTCTTGGATTAAGTTAAAACAAGGGTGATGCCTGCTATTGCAGTTAAACAACAGATGCATGCAACATTTCGAATCTATTTCTGCCTCAACTCTTGGGAGACCCAACTCCCACGCAAGACGAAGGCCATGCACCAGACCCCAAAGCTCCACGTGAGTGATTGTGCAATGACCCAAATTGCACGTAAACCCAACGACAAAAGAACCACTCGTATCTTTTAGCAACCCTTCACAAGTTGTAGAGGTAGAAGACCTAAACATAGAGTCATCCGAATTGAGCTTGATTCATCCCTCCCTTGGAAAAGTCCAATAGATATTTTGGGTAATACGCCTAGCCTTCCGAGAGCTACCACTAAAAAGAGCATTAACAACCTTATACTCCTTCACCCTAGCCAAAATAAGAGGAACCAAATCACCCCTGTCTTGTGCTTGATCATTGTCGAAAACAAAAACATTTCGAGATTCCCAGAGAGCGTGAACAACCACACCATAGAGTTGTGCCCAATCAAAAAGCCCTTGACTCCAATCCTCACGTAAAGTTGACAACATCCATGCATGCAAAGGAATGGTGAAAAACCTAGTCCACTTACTTGGATGCACCAACCTCCACCACATTTTCCGAGCAAAGTCACAATCCCTTAAAACATGAAACATGGACTCCAAATCCTAACCACACTTAGCACAAATGGGATCCACTGCAAGGTGTCTTAAGTACCTGCGATAGTTAGTAAGGAGGTTGTCATGACCCACCAGCCAAAGAAAAGTTCGTATGCATTGAGGGTCATCCCATCTCCAAATCCTCCGAAATAACCCATGTAAACCTCCCTCAGAGTGATCCATTAGGCTATAGTACGCAGACTTTATAGAGAACTCCCCATCGTGTGAGAGGGTCTAAGCAAGATGATCCTTTCCACCATTCATAGTAAGGGGCTTAATACCAACGATTCGAAGGCAAATTTCTCTAGGCAGAATGCTCTTCAACAAAGGCCAATTCCAAGCACCATTCATAGAAGCAAACTGGGCAACACTAGCATGCCCCAACTCCTTCCCAATCTCACTAGTAAGGTAAGGAATAAGGTGTTGGATTCTAGAGACCCAATGATCCATCATGAAAGAAGTCCCTCGCCCATTGCCTAACCTTCAAACTAGATTTTTATTCAGGTAAGGCTAAGCTTTACAAATTTCTTTCCACGCATTTGAGCTACTTAACCTTAGCCGCATGATTGGAGTAAGGTTTGACCCATACTTGTACTTACTATGAAGCACTTGAACCTAAAGAACATCAAGTTTATTCACCAGGCCCCAACCCAACTTCATCATGAAAGTCATATTCACTTGTCTAGAGTGTCTCAAGCCTAATCCACTTGAAGCTTTGGGGTTGTAAGAGGTTCTCCAATTGATCAAGTGCATTTTTTTGTGTTCCTGATTCGAGCCCCATAAGAAGCTTTTGGTATGTTTGTCAAGCTCATCACACGTTCCCAGTGATAGATACGTGGTTTACATGGCATAACTCGGCATGGCTAAAAGAATCGACTGGCAAAGAGTAAGACGACCTGCCAAAGAAAGAGATGAAGCTTTCCAGGTGCTAAGGCGCTGCATAACTTTTTTAGTAATGTAACTGAAAGAAGACATGTTGCTACGCTTATGCAGCAAAGGAACTTCAAGATACTTCCAAAGGTCATAAGTCACACCAATACCTAACTTGTTTGAAAGCTCCTATCTGCGAGAATGACTCACATTAGCAGAAAAACACACTTTCGATTTATCAATACTAATACGCTACCCAGAACTCTCACAGAAAAGCTTGAGACAACTAATCATAATATCAACTTGTTTTATAGAAGCTTCTCCAAACAAAAATAAGCCATCTACAAACATGAGATGCAAGATAGGGGAGTCATTCTTAGATAGACACGCTGGCTTCCAAAGACCATTAGTAGGAGCCGAGTTAATAAGGTGGGATAATCTTTCCACACAGCAAGAGGGATACGCCAATGGGACCCTTTAGTAGGTGTAAACTCACTAGTTTTAGATCCATTCCAAATCACATTTAAACATGATGAATAAATACAATGTCAAATCAAAGAGATGATATCTTCCCTTAGCCCAATATCCTCAAAGGTTTCCTTAATAAACTCCCATTTAAGCCGGACATACACATTTTCTAAATCGATCTTAATAGCCATAAACTCTTTCCTTCCCTTCTTGAGTCTCATACTATGAACCACTTCTTGAGCAATGAGAATGTTATCAGAACCCTACCTCCCTAGAATAAAACTGCATTGCATAAGGGTAACTACATAACTCATCACTCTTCGAAGACGAAAAGCAATAACCTTGGTAAGAACTTTATAGGCCACATTACATAGATTGATTGGCCTAAACTGGGAAATAGATTTCGGAGTGTCCACTTTAAGGATTAAAGTGATCAAGGTGTTGTTTATATCCCTAATTGTCCCTAGATTCAAAAAGAGACGCGAAATGAGAGAGAAAAGAGATGGACCAACAACCTCCTATTGACTTTGGAAGAAAATAGCATGCAACACATCCGAACTTGGGGCCTTGAGACCTCATATGCTAAAGAGCGAGTTCCGGACTTCCTCAATAGAAATAATACCATGAAGTAAGAGCATGCTAGAGGTATCAATTCTCAAAAAGCACCCTGAAACAGAGAAGGGAACAAACATATTGTCGTCTTTGTATAGGTCTTTAAAGAAGTTAACTGTCATAGCATAAATCAAACCTTCATAAAAAATCCAACCCCCATTATTATCCTTAAGAGCAGTTATTTTGTTTTTTTTTTGTCGTCTTAAAATAGTCCTACCATGAAAATACTTGGTATTTCTATCCTTAAAGTGAACTAATTTGCATCTAGCTTTTTGAGCTCAAAGAAGCCCCTCATCTATAAGAACCATATCTAGTTCTCGCTATAACTGGACTTGAAGATTCTGAAGAAAAACATTAGGACCCATACTAAATTTATGATGAATACCCATCAATCTATTGTACAAGCGCTACTTTCTCCTTAAAATGCGACAAAAAATCTCCAATTCTAATAAGAGGTTTCCTTAATGAAGTTCTCGACAATGTGCCCTCAATTATCATTATTGATCCAAGAGCACTGGACCATAGCATATAAGTCCTTATGAAGAAACCAAGAAGCCAAAAATTTGAACGATTTTTTACCTCGATTAATAACAAAACCATCATCAAACCTAATCTAAAGGGGGTTATGATCAGATTTATAATGCGGGAGATGAATAACAACAGCTTCTTCGAATGTCATACGCCAATCCAAGCTATGAACCATTCTATCAAGCCTTTCTTTAACCTCACGATGATGCCAAGTAAAACTAAGACCTTGAAAACCTCCATCCACCAACTCACAATCATTAAGGCATTCACTAAACGCTCTACAACTACCCACATGGAGAGGAGCACCCCTTTGCTTCTCAGAAGGATGAATTAAGGAATTAAAATCCTATGCCACACACCATGGGCCCAAAACACTAGCATGCATCAATCTCAACTCATGCCATAACGTCGCGCGACAACTAGAAATAAGACTACCATAAACAACTGTAAGAAGCCAATGAGTGCTAGAGTTGAAACTTATCTAAAGATGAATAAACTGCTTGTGAGACTTGAAAATCGAAACTGGCCACAACGAAGAATCCCACATACACTAGATACTACCTGAGAAGCCTTGAGCTTTCATTTGATAGGAAGAGTCAAACCCGACTTACGAATAAACTCATCAGCTTTCCTGCCATTAATGTGCGTTTCTAGAAGGGCAACAAAAGAGAGACGAAACTAGGAATGAGATCCTGAATCAACCTCTGAAACCCCTTACTACCAGCCCCACGGCAATTCCAAATCAATATGTTTTGGTGTAAATCCATAAAAAACTCAAACAAGAGAAGAACCGAAACCTGAAACATAACCCATCAATGAGCATTTGGCGTAGAACCTTCCAGAGCACCCACGGTGTCTCGTCTCTCTATTTTCGAAAGGCCAGATATACTATCTACCGCCCTCAACCTATGCATGCTACTCAAACCATGCCTTAGAGGCAGCCTTGGGTCATGTGGCTTAGGGTGCACCACTTCTCGAACATAACCTTCGCCCTCATCCGGCAACCGAAAAGGAGCATGGTCAACTGAGGCAGTAGCTTGAATTAGGCAATTGAGGTCCTTCATGGCTGTTTCCTTTGATTGTGGCGCCAAAGCTTTAAGCACTGCCTGAAAGGAAGGGTCATAGTAGTTTGTTCGAGAAAAGTTTTTTCCTTCTTTCTCCACCACCTTATTAAGGATACCATTCACATTTTCCTTAGCCATGCTACTAACCTTACTAACACCTCCACTTTTCACTCTTGACACCCCATAAATATTTTTCTTGACATGACCCCCTCTGGGGCCTACCTTTTTTTAAATGCTCCATATCCAAATGGCCTGATTTAGCACCATTTAAAATTTTACTAGACCCAGTATGTGTAAGCAACGAAGGCTTTGGCCCTGACTTGCTTGGCCCAACATGCCCCTCTAGTGTATTCCCCTTAATGATGGGACTTTTGCCATGCATAGAAACCACCTGAATTTTCTCTCTTTGGTGTAACTCTTCTTCCTAATTTTTAGCTAGAGGATTAAAGCAAGAGCCATCCTCAGTAACAGTATTATCATAATGACTTGATACTTCTAATCTCGTATTTTCCTTCTCTACAATATTATTAAACTTTCTCGGGATGCTTTGTCTGCGTCTTTGTGGTTTTTGCACTAACATTAGGACCCAAAATGATGGGAAGAATCCCCAGGATTAGCGCTTTTGAGATTGAGTTCTGTAGCCATTACCTCCTCTGTTCCAACGATCTTATCTACCCCTGAACCGTCACTGGAAACTCCTTCAGGAACCAGTAAAGGGTGCCTCACCATGCAAGCCTCGTTACAATGACCATAACGACCATATTTAAAACACACCTTGTAGAGGCCTTCATATTCAATAGAAATCTCTCTGCCATAGAGTCGAAACTTTGGAACCAAGCTCTTTCGAAGGTCGATCTCTACACAGATACGAGCAAACTTTCCTCTCGACGTTTGAGAGGTAAGATTATCCACCTAAAGAGTAGTGCTTAAAAGAGAACCCACAAGCCATAGAAACTTTTCATTATGAAACTCAATGGGTAACCCCGGGATTCGAATCCAAACTGCTAATCTCTTAACTTGCATGTCATTTGGGTCGAAGAAGGGCCTCCACCTATGGACAACCAAATAATGATCCAAAAGCAACCATAGACCCCCCCTCCCGATAAGGGCAAACCGCAAGTCTCTTTGATCCAAAAAAATGACCAGAAAATGCTCTTCATTAAGGTCCACAACCCTAATAGATCCATCATTTTCCCACATCTTTTGGAGCCTAGTTGTCATGATGTGAAAACCCAACCTTTTTCCCAAGAGCCTCACTATAAGAGATTAACGCCATGGTTTACAATACTCTTCATGCTCCTCCATAGACACTTCAACTGTGGGACAAAGATTAAACTTAGAATCATCCCTAAGCGACGGAGTAGCATTGTCGTCAAAAGACAACAACTCCTCATCCAGTTCAGCATGTCTTCAAGAACTCTCTAATATCTATGTGTTAGGCCACATACCCATCAGACAATCCTTGTAGCTCCCTTGACCCTGACCCAATAAGGGATCTACTTGCAGGTTATTTTCACTAACACTATGGGCCTCATGCATAGCCTCAACTTCCACATCTACCATAATAGATTTCGACATCATGGCTTCTGCACTTCCACTCTCAACTTTCAGGTTGTTGTCACCAAAACCATGAACCTCATGCATATTCTTGACATCCACGTCAACCAAAGAGGATTCCAACACCATGCCCTCCGCATTTCCATTATCAAACTCCCCTTCTCCTGACTCCACATTGGCTAGGTTAAGAGTAGGATCTAGGTCACCAGCCTTCTTCACTTTTTTACAGGAGCGAGCAATCAAATCTTTTTCCTCCACTGAGGGTGGTGGGGGTGAGTTCCCAATCACTTTAGCTTTCTCCATCTCTATATGTCAGAGACTATACTAAAAAAGGGACCTTAACTAGTTGTGCTTTGAGAATTACGATCTTAGATATTTAACATTGAAGTGTGTATATGGTGTCACTAAAATATCTCAAGTACCAATTTGAATATGCTAGTGTACCCTATTAGTTTACCACTTCTGAAAGTGCTTTTTTTATTATTTTTTTTGGGTGCATAAGAGAACAAATGAAGAAACACCAAAGAAATGCCTAATTTTAAGTCGGAACGTGTGCATGCATGTATATATAATATAACGTGTGTTGGAAGTTCTTAAAGACATCACACCAGAATTTAATAATGCGATACTATTAAAAATTAAGAGAAAAAAAGGAAAAACTAGAAGAAAATTGAAAAGATAATCATAATGTAATATCAGCAAAGCAAGCCCCACAATGGCAGCTTTCATAAGCAAACTTTAGGCACTATACGTATTTATCATGCAAAAAGCATTACAATCAACAGCGCACACATTGTAGGGTAAATCTTTGTACTTGAGTTAGATTTTGGTGCAGTGGTACTTCAACAGACACCCTTTAGACCCAAAATTAAACATAGGATGAATAAGAAAAAAAAAAACAACGAAGAAACGAAAATGCACCGTGGTCCCAGTAACTTTTAAAGCGGGGTCGTTTCAACGGCCTGTGGCTTTGGTTTCAGACGAGGAATAAGATGAATATATTATGTAGATTTGACTTTTGATCCGTCGCTTATGCTTGATTTGGCGGAGGTTATTTGAAATTGATATTAAAATAAAGAAAGAAATACAAGGAAATCAAACTATTAACGATCCCAAGAAAAAAGAAAAAAAGAAAAAAAAGAGTGATACAATAAACACCTTACTTCCTTACATAAAAATAAAATAAATAAATCTTACTTCCATATATAGTTTTTCTTATAACCATATCACATAATTTTTCTAAAGGGTCCTATTTTCCTTTGACCTTCAAGATGTCTAAAGTTTCTAGAACTTTCTCTCAAAAATCAAAAAGTATACATACAATATAACTTATTAATCATATAAAAAAAAAACTCATTAATATTATGACTTGTCCTCATATTGTTGTTCAGTAATATCAGTATTAAAATTAACAAATAAAAATAGGAAAAACTATTTGCGAAAGTTGGCGTGGGTGACATATATAATCCTATTTCAAAGATTTTTTTTGTCACATTTATTTAAATTTCAATTATTATATTAATCATGATATTTTTCTAGGTGTTGTCTCTATGATTCAAATTTTTGCTAGTTTTGATGAACCTACCACATTCTTACCACTAGACAAATCCTTAAGATTAAGAATATACTTAGTTGATATGCTAATTTAGGTCATGGTGCATTTGAATATATATTTTTTGATTATTTATTATATTTTTTATTTAGATAAGTATGTCAATAAAATATATGTGCATCTATATTGTAAAATATTATTAATATAATTTTTAAGACTTAAAAATTATTAAATTTCATAGAAAAAAAAAATATGAAGTTTGATTAGTGAAAGAAAATATTAATTAATTTAAAAATGATGCGATGATGAATGTGAGCAAAGATTTGAGAGAATTACAAGGCTATCTGGTATGCTTCTAGTTGGTGAGTTGAGAGAGAGAGGCAACAAAATGGAGAAGTAGAGTGCTCTCTTGGATATATGCGCAATTAGACAAAACATGTGTGCATATTTTATAATAACCGAAAAGACCACAAGATCCAATCACCCACAAAAAAACTCAGCCCGACTTCACCAATAAAATTATGACAAGTGTCACCTGTAAATTATTGGATGGTAATAACTTGTGGTATATTAGTCATTTCCTATAGATAGATGACAATCATAATATATTTCTATTTTTCTTTCTATGCAAGTATTTTCTTTTCTCTATGTATATGTTTTATTAGTTTTTAAAAATCATGGCAGCAAAAATTAAAAAGAGAAAAATTTAGGGCATATTATACCTCATCCACAAGATAAACTAGGATGGAAACAAATTGCAACAAAACAAAACAAAACCAAACCTAGTTCAAAATCCTTAGGTAACCTAACCCTTTAGTGCGTAGGCCCCAATTACATATCCGTGACAAAACAATATGTCCACCTCAGCACTCGGCAGCAGCAGCCAACAGAAAATTACAATCCCGTGACACTTCCTCCACTCTTGACTCTCGGATTCCAAACCGCGTTTACACTTTACACCACTATGACACTATCAGACAATAACATCATCCATCGCTATTCGCTAGTGTACACCGTCTAGTAGTACTATCTTAAAAGAGAAATATTATTTATATATTTTTAAATTTTAATTTATTTTATGAATTGAGTTTATAGTCAAAGTGTGTAAATAATAATTTTCGTGTCTAAATCTACCCCAATTACGCACAGGAGAATGCTGAAGAAGAGAGAACGCACAAACAAACAAACACCGTTCAAGCTCCATTTGCTGCTAGCGCCGACGTCAAACACGCCACGACTCCATCCCTCGTCGGCACGTCACTATTTTGGTGCACCGACACAGAAACGCGGCACTCTGGACCTACCTTTTGTCCTCACGATCGCATCCACTTCCATTGTTCCATTCCGTCCCCACATTTTCACCATTTTTCCTCTGACCTCATTCTTAACCATCATCATCCATCATTTTTTTAAATATATATTTATAATTATTTTATTTTCATTTTCTGATTGCCAAAAATTGACTCATCGTTGTCACATGTGACGCTTTTTTGTACGCATTCAAATTTTTTTTTTTTTTTTTTTTTTTTTCAAATTAACTAATTATTAAATATCAATTAATTATTAAATTTTAAATTAGTTATGCCTTATTACTGATTTGTTTCTCAATCAATACTAAAATAATAGTATAGTTATGGATGGTACTTAAATAAAATTCTAAAAACTACCTAAAAATCATTGTAATGAAGAACTTCGGTAATTATTACCCCTAATTTGTGTCATTTAATAAATAATCAATAAATACATATGTGTGTGCTTATGAAAATAAATTTTTTGAATTTCTAGATGGCTGCCAAAGATTTAATTTTTTGTTCTAATTTGAATTCCCTAATTCTCTCCTTATAATTATAATAATAAATGTGGGTTCAAAATTTNCATGCTCGATCATTGTCGAAAATAAAAACATTTCGAGATTCCCAGAGAGCGTGAACAACCACACCATAGAGTTGTGCCCAATCAAAAAGCCCTTGACTCCAATCCTCACGTAAAGTTGACAACATCCATGCATGCAAAGGAATGGTGAAAAACCTAGTCCACTTACTTGGATGCACCAACCTCCACCACATTTTCCGAGCAAAGTCACAATCCCTTAAAACATGAAACATGGACTCCAAATCCTAACCACACTTAGCACAAATGGGATCCACTGCAAGGTGTCTTAAGTACCTGCGATAGTTAGTAAGGAGGTTGTCATGACCCACCAGCCAAAGAAAAGTTCGTATGCATTGAGGGTCATCCCATCTCCAAATCCTCCGAAATAACCCATGTAAACCTCCCTCAGAGTGATCCATTAGGCTATAGTACGCAGACTTTATAGAGAACTCCCCATCGTGTGAGAGGGTCTAAGCAAGATGATCCTTTCCACCATTCATAGTAAGGGGCTTAATACCAACGATTCGAAGGCAAATTTCTCTAGGCAGAATGCTCTTCAACAAAGGCCAATTCCAAGCACCATTCATAGAAGCAAACTGGGCAACACTAGCATGCCCCAACTCCTTCCCAATCTCACTAGTAAGGTAAGGAATAAGGTGTTGGATTCTAGAGACCCAATGATCCATCATGAAAGAAGTCCCTCGCCCATTGCCTAACCTTCAAACTAGATTTTTATTCAGGTAAGGCTAAGCTTTACAAATTTCTTTCCACGCATTTGAGCTACTTAACCTTAGCCGCATGATTGGAGTGAGGTTTGACCCACACTTGTACTTACTACGAAGCACTTGAACCTAAAGAACATCAAGTTTATTCACCAGGCCCCAACCCAACTTCATCATGAAAGCCATATTCACTTGTCTAGAGTGTCTCAGGCCTAATCCCCTTGAAGCTTTGGGGTTGTAAGAGGTTCTCCAATTGATCAGGTGCACTCTTTTGTGTTCCTGATTCGAGCCTCATAAGAAGCTTTTGGTATGTTTGTCAAGCTCATCACACGTTCCCAGCGATAGATACGTGGTTTACATGGCATAACTCGGCATGGCTAAAAGAATCGACTGGCAAAGAGTAAGACGACCTGCCAAAGAAAGAGAGGAAGCTTTCCAGGTGCTAAGGCGCCGCATAACTTTTTCAATAATGTAACTGAAAGAAGACATGTTGCTACACTTATGCAGCAAAGGAACTTTAAGATACTTCCCAAGGTCATAAGTCACACCAATACCTAACTTGTTTGAAAGCTCCTATCTGCGAGAATGACTCACATTAGCAGAAAAACACACTTTCAATTTATCAATACTAACACGTTACCCAGAACTCTCACAGAAAAGCTTGAGACAACTAATCATAATATCAACTTGTTCTATAGAAGCTTCTCCAAACAAAAATAAGCCATCTACAAACATGAGATGCAAGATAGGGGAGTCATTCTTAGATAGACATGCTGGCTTCCAAAGACCATTAGCAGGAGCCGAGTTGATGAGGTGGGATAATCTTTCCACACAGCAAGAGGGATACGCCAATGGGACCCTTTAGTAGGCGTAAACTCACTGGTTTTAGATCCATTCCAAATCACATTTAAACACGATGAAGAAATACAATGTCAAATCAAAGAGATGATATCTTTCCTTAGCCCAATATCCTCAAAGGTTTCCTTAATAAACTCTCATTTAAGCTGGTCATACACATTTTCTAAATCGATCTTAATAGCCATAAACTTTTTCCTTCCCTTCTTGAGTCTTATACTATGAACCACTTCTTGAGCAATGAGGGTAACTACATAACTCATTACTCTTCGAAGACGAAAAGCAATAACCTTGGTAAGAACTTTATAAGCCACATTACATAGATTGATTAGCCTAAACTGGGAAATAGATTTCGGAGTGTCCACTTTAAGGATTAAAGTGATCAAGGTGTTGTTTATATCCCTAATTGTCCCTAGATTCAGAAAGAGACGCGAAATGAGAGAGAAAAAAGATGGACCAACAACCTCCCATTGACTTTGGAAGAAAATAGCATGCAACACATCCGAACTTGGGGCCATGAGACCTCCTATGCTAAAGAGTGAGTTCCGGACTTCCTCAATAGAAATAATACCATGAAGCAAGAGCATGTTAGAGGTATCAATTCTCAAAAAGCACCCTGAAATAGAGAATGGAACAAACATATTGTCGTCTTTGTATAGGTCTTTAAAGAAGTTAACTGTTATAGCATAAATCAAACCTTCATAAAAAATCCAACCCCCATTATTATCCTTAAGATCAGTTATTTTGTTTCTTTGTCGTCTTAAAATAGTCCTACCATGAAAATACTTGGTATTTCTATCCTTAAAGTGAACTAATTTGCATCTAGCTTTTTGAGCTCAAAGAAGCCCTTCATCTATAAGAACCATATCTAGTTCTCGCTATAACTAGACTTGAAGATTCTCAAGAAAAAACATTAGGACCCATACTGAATTTATGATGAATACTGATCAATCTATTGTACAAGCGCTGCTTTCTCCTTAAAATGTGACAAAAAATCCTCCAATTCTAATAAGAGGTTTCCTTAATGAAGTTCTCGACAATGTGCCCTCAATTATCATTATTGATCCAAGAGCACTGGACCATAGCAGATAAGTCCTTATGAAGAAACCAAGAAGCCAAAAATTTGAACGGTTTTTTACCTCGATTAATAACAAAACCATCATCAAATCTAATCTAAAGGGGGTTATGATCAGATTTATAATGCGGGAGATGAATAACAACAACTTCTTCGAATGTCATACGTCAATCCAAGCTATGAACCATTCTATCAAGCCTTTCTTTAACCTCACGATGATGCCAAGTAAAACTAAGACCTTGAAAACCTCCATCCACCAACTCACAATCATTAAGGCATTCACTAAACGCTCTACAACTACCCACATGGAGAGGAGCACCCCTTTGCTTCTCAGAAGGATGAATTAAGGAATTAAAATCCTATGCCACACACCATGGGCCCAAAACACTAGCATGCATCAATCTCAACTCATGCCATAACGTCGCACGACAGCTAGAAATAAGACTACCATAAACAGCTGTAAGAAGCCAAGGAGAGCTAGAGTTGAAACTTATCTGAAGATGAATAAATTGCTTGTGAGACTTGAAAATCGAAACTGGCCACAACGAAGAATCCCACATACACTAGATACTACCTGAGAAGCCTTGAGCTTTCATTTGATAGGAAGAGTCAAACCCGACTTACGAATAAACTCATCAGCTTTCCTGCCATTAATGTGCGTTTCTAGAAGGGCAACAAAAGAGAGACGAAACTAGGAATGAGATCCTGAATCAACCTCTGAAACCCCTTACTACCAGCCCCACGGCAATTCCAAATCAATATGTTTTGGTGTAAATCCATAAAAAACTCAAACAAGAGAAGAACCGAAACCTGAAACATAACCCATCAATGAGCATTTGGCGTAGAACCTTCCAGAGCACCCACGGTGTCTCGTCTCTCTATTTTCGAAAGGCCAGATATACTATCTACCGCCCTCAACCTATGCATGCTACTCAAACCATGCCTTAGAGGCAGCCTTGGGTCATGTGGCTTAGGGTGCACCACTTCTCGAACATAACCTTCGCCCTCATCCGGCAACCGAAAAGGAGCATGGTCAACTGAGGCAGTAGCTTGAATTAGGCAATTGAGGTCCTTCATGGCTGTTTCCTTTGATTGTGGCGCCAAAGCTTTAAGCACTGCCTGAAAGGAAGGGTCATAGTAGTTTGTTCGAGAAAAGTTTTTTCCTTCTTTCTCCACCACCTTATTAAGGATACCATTCACATTTTCCTTAGCCATGCTACTAACCTTACTAACACCTCCACTTTTCACTCTTGACACCCCATAAATATTTTTCTTGACATGACCCCCTCTGGGGCCTACCTTTTTTTAAATGCTCCATATCCAAATGGCCTGATTTAGCACCATTTAAAATTTTACTAGACCCAGTATGTGTAAGCAACGAAGGCTTTGGCCCTGACTTGCTTGGCCCAACATGCCCCTCTAGTGTATTCCCCTTAATGATGGGACTTTTGCCATGCATAGAAACCACCTGAATTTTCTCTCTTTGGTGTAACTCTTCTTCCTAATTTTTAGCTAGAGGATTAAAGCAAGAGCCATCCTCAGTAACAGTATTATCATAATGACTTAATACTTCTAATCCCGTATTTTCCTTCTCTACAATATTATTAAACTTTCTTGGGATGCTTTGTCTGCGTCTTTGTGGTTTTTGCACTAACATCTAGGACCCAAAATGATGGGAAGAATCCCCAGGATTAGCGCTTTTGAGATTGAGTTCCGTAGCCATTACCTCCTCTGTTCCAACGATCTTATCTACCCCTGAACCGTCACTAGAAACTCCTTCAGGAACCAGTAAAGGGTGCCTCACCATGCAAGCCTCGTTACAATGACCGTAACGACCATATTTAAAACACACCTTGTGGAGGCCTTCATATTCAATAGAAATCTCTCTGCCATAGAGTCGAAACTTTGGAACCAAGCTCTTTCGGAGGTCGATCTCTACACAGATACGAGCAAACTTTCCTCTCGACGTTTGAGAGGTAAGATTATCCACCTGAAGAGTAGTGCTTAAAAGAGAACCCACAAGCCATAGAAACTTTTCATTATGAAACTCAATGGGTAACCTCGGGATTCGAATCCAAACGGCTAATCTCTTAACTTGCATGTCACTTGGGTCGAAGAGGGGCCTCCACCTATGGACAACCAAATAATGATCCAAAAGCAACCATAGACCCCCCTCCCGATAAGGGCAAACTGCAAGTCTCTTTGATCTAAAAAAATGACCAAAAAATGCTCTTCATTAAGGTCCACAACACTGATAGATCCATCCTTTTCCCACATCTTTTGGAGCCTAGTTGTCATGATGTGAAGACCCAACCTTTTTCCCAAGAGCCTCACTATAAGAGATTGACGCCATGGTTTACAATACTCTTCATGCTCCTCCATAGACACTTCAACTGTGGGACAAAGATTAAACTTAGAATCATCCCTAAGCGACGAAGTAGCATTGTCGTCAAAAGACAACAACTCCTCATCCAGTTCAGCATGTCTTCAAGAACTCTCCGATATCTATGTGTTAGGCCGCATACCCATCAGACGATCCTTGTAGCTCCCTTGACCCTGACCCAATAAGGGATCTACTTGCAGGTTATTTTCACTAACACTATGGGCCTCATGCATAGCCTCAACTTCCACATCTACCATAATAGATTTCGACATCATGGCTTCTGCACTTCCACTCTCAACTTTCAGGTTGTTGTCACCAAAACCATGAACCTCATGCATATTCTTGACATCCACGTCAACCAAAGAGGATTCCAACACCATGCCCTCCGCATTTCCATTATCAAACTCCCCTTCTCCCGACTCCACATTGGCCAGGTTAAGAGTAGGATCTAGGTCACCAGCCTTCTTCACTTTTTTACAGGAGCGAGCAATCAAATCTTTTTCCTCCACTGAGGGTGGTGGGGGTGAGTTCTCAATCACTTTAGCTTTCTCCATCTCTATATGTCAGAGACTATACTAAAAAAGGGACCTTAACTAGTTGTGCTTTAAGAATTACGATCTTAGATATTTAACATTGAAGTGTGTATATGGTGTCACTAAAATATCTCAAGTACCAATTTGAATATACTAGTGTACCCTATTAGTTTACCACTTCTGAAAGTGCTTTTTTTATTATTATTTTTTGGATGCATAAGAGAAGAAATGAAGAAACACCAAAGAAATGCCTAATTTTAAGTCGGAACGTGTGCATGCATGTATATATAATATAACGTGTGTTGGAAGTTCTTAAAGACATCACACCAGAATTTAATAATGCGATACTATTAAAAATTAAGAGAAAAAAAGGAAAAACTAGAAGAAAATTGAAAAGATAATCATAATGTAATATCAGCAAAGCAAGCCCCACAATGGCAGCTTTCATAAGCAAACTTTAGGCACTATACGTATTTATCATGCAAAAAGCATTACAATCAACAGCGCACACATTGTAGGGTAAATCTTTGTACTTGAGTTAGATTTTGGTGCAGTGGTACTTCAACAGACACCCTTTAGACCCAAAATTAAACATAGGATGAATACGAAAAAAAAAAACAACGAAGAAACGAAAATGCACCGTGGTCCCAGTAACTTTTAAAGCGGGGTCGTTTCAACGGCCTGTGGCTTTGGTTTCAGACGAGGAATAAGATGAATATATTATGTAGATTTGACTTTTGATCCGTCGCTTATGCTTGATTTGGCGGAGGTTATTTGAAATTGATATTAAAATAAAGAAAGAAATACAAGGAAATCAAACTATTAACGATCCCAAGAAAAAAGAAAAAAAGAAAAAAAAGAGTGATACAATAACCACCTTACTTCCTTACATAAAAATAAAATAAATAAATCTTACTTCCATATATAGTTTTTCTTATAACCATATCACATAATTTTTCTAAAGGGTCCTATTTTCCTTTGACCTTCAAGATGTCTAAAGTTTCTAGAACTTTCTCTCAAAAATCAAAAAGTATACATACAATATAACTTATTAATCATATAAAAAAAAAACTCATTAATATTATGACTTGTCCTCATATTGTTGTTCAGTAATATCAGTATTAAAATTAACAAATAAAAATAGGAAAAACTATTTGCGAAAGTTGGCGTGGGTGACATATATAATCCTATTTCAAAGATTTTTTTTGTCACATTTATTTAAATTTCAATTATTATATTAATCATGATATTTTTCTAGGTGTTGTCTCTATGATTCAAATTTTTGCTAGTTTTGATGAACCTACCACATTCTTACCACTAGACAAATCCTTAAGATTAAGAATATACTTAGTTGATATGCTAATTTAGGTCATGGTGCATTTGAATATATATTTTTTGATTATTCACTATATTTTTTATTTAGATAAGTATGTCAATAAAATATATGTGCATCTATATTGTAAAATATTATCAATATAATTTTTACGAATTAAAAATTATTAAATTTCATAGAAAAAAAAATATGAAGTTTGATTAGTGAAAGAAAATATTAATTAATTTAAAAATGATGCGATGATGAATGTGAGCAAAGATTTGAGAGAATTACAAGGCTGTCTGGTATGCTTCTAGTTGGTGAGGTGAGAGAGAGAGGCAACAAAATGGAGAAGTAGAGTGCTCTCTTGGATATATGCACAATTAGACAAAACATGTGTGCATATTTTTTAATAACCGAAAAGACCACAAGATCCAATCACCCACAAAAAAACTCAGCCCGACTTCACCAATAAAATTATGACAAGTGTCACCTGTAAATTATTGGATGGTAATAACTTGTGGTATATTAGTCATTTCCTATAGATAGATGACAATCATAATATATTTCTATTTTTCTTTCTATGCAAGTATTTTCTTTTCTCTATGTATATGTTTTATTAGTTTTTAAAAATCATGGCAGCAAAAATTAAAAAGAGAAAAATTTAGGGCATATTATACCTCATCCACAAGATAAACTAGGATGGAAACAAATTGCAACAAAACAAAACAAAACCAAACCTAGTTCAAAATCCTTAGGTAACCTAACCCTTTAGTGCGTAGGCCCCAATTACATATCCGTGACAAAACAATATGTCCACCTCAGCACTCGGCAGCAGCAGCCAACAGAAAATTACAATCCCGTGACACTTCCTCCACTCTTGACTCTCGGATTCCAAACCGCGTTTACACTTTACACCACTATGACACTACCAGACAATAACATCATCCATCGCTATTCGCTAGTGTACACCGTCTAGTAGTACTATCTTAAAAGAGAAATATTATTTATATATTTTTAAATTTTAATTTATTTTATGAATTGAGTTTAGAGTCAAAGTGTGTAAATAATAATTTTCGTGTCTAAATCTACCCCAATTACGCACAGGAGAACGCTGAAGAAGAGAGAACGCACAAACAAACAAACACCGTTCAAGCTCCATTTGCTGCTAGCGACGACATCAAACACGCCACGACTCCATCCCTCGTCGGCACGTCACTATTTTGGTGCACCGACACAGAAACGCGGCACTCTGGACCTACCTTTTCTCCTCACGATCGCATCCACTTCCATTGTTCCATTCCGTCCCCACATTTTCACCATTTTTCCTCTGACCTCATTCTTAACCATCATCATCCATCATTTTTTTAAATATATATTTATAATTATTTTATTTTCATTTTCTGATTGCCAAAAATTGACTCATCGTTGTCACATGTGACGCTTTTTTGTACGCATTCAAATTTTTTTTTTTTTTTTTTCTGTATTCAAACTAACTAATGAAATAGTTATACCATCATTCTATGATTTTTAATTTTTTATGCTCGTAATTAGACTTTTCTTCAAAAATAAATCGACTTTCCATTTTTGTATAAAAACAATTATTGGCATCTATTTTGAAAATGTTTATAGTAACAGACCCACCACTTCCGCATATAAATCTCTTTCATCATACAAATTACAAACAAAAATGTAAGACACAAAATAATTGAAAGAGCTCATTAAATTCAGAGCTCAAAATGTTAACGTCATATTTCGTTTCCTTATTTCACTGTGGTAAGCAAGCTCCATCATGTAAAAATTGTTAATGCAAACTTACGTAGTCAAGTTTATGCCGTAATTCATGTAATATATATAGTCTAACTAAATGAACTAACATACACAAAGCTAATCCATCCATTTAAAGCTGATTTCCTCAAAAGAAGCTTGGATAATACAAAAGGAAAAAAAGAAGAAGGTTATCTTTGCCCAATAGCAAATTGTAAAGGAGATTCTCTTTGGTAGATGCTCTTGAGTAGGGATGGCAATTTGATTCATATATTCCATAGGTCCCGTAATTTGATTAAGTCAAGTATAGATATGAGACATAAAAATTGGGTACAAAAATAAAAATGAGAATTTAAATGAGTAATTTAATGGGGTAAGAATCGGGAATGAGAATGATAGATCCCAACTCGTTCCGCCTCGTATATTATTTATATATATATATACCAAAATAAATTTAATGTAAACTCATGAATTGTATTAATTTAAACTTAAACATATTATATATTAATTANAAGGGGTAGGACATAGGAGAATGAACATTCAACAGAGACAAAAAGTAAGACTGTTAATAAATCTCTGTTCGCAGATAAAACTGAAAAAGAGGATAAAATTTATACATCAAAATAGGGATAGAGAGTGGAGCCCCAGGCCATCGACATCCCTACTCTGAGGAGAGGAATGGAGGGGGCTCGCCCAATTGTTTTCTATCTTTTCCTTCTTAGATGGAGTCTTTATTTTTGTTTATCTAAAAGTAGAATCTAACACAATAAAAGGAAAAACTCTGGAAAGTTGTCTTCCTGCACTTTTATAAGGTTTTACACTGTAAACTTGAGCCACTCTTTCTTAGCTCAACATGATTACCGTCTGTAGTTACGTTTTGAAAATCTGTCGCTGTCGTATATATTAATAATAGTGTTTGTGTCGAATTGAACCCAAAAGCCAAATCCAAATCATATCATCAACAACTAAATCATTAAAGAGATGCAAAAGTAATTTTTTTTTTCTTCTCGGTTATTTTTTGGCTTAATGAAGTTACACCTAAAAATAGACCAAACAAAGTATTAGGGCATGTTCCAAAGGCGGTAAAACGTGGGTTTATGCCAAACCACCACAAAAATGCGCAATATTAAATGAGCAGAACCGACGTGACGTCACGCAAACGTGAAGGTGAATCAATTGTTGCATTTATTAATGGTAGAGAAGAGAAGAGATTATAAAATAAGGTGTGGGTCAGTGTCCGCCATTTCAGACTCAAGCTAAGTCGAATGGCTTACATACAAACAATCTCTCACTGTGTCTACCACTTCCTCCCAAACCAAAAATTCCAATTTCTTCTATTTATTGTTTTTTTTATTATTACTTAAAGTTTAAGGATAGGACATATCATAAATTTTAATAAATATTTATAATAATATTTACATATTACTTCCTAAAAAGAAAGTGAAATTTATTTATTGTTAGATTGACAAGCTGGCATTATAGAGCAGATAGATGGCCAATTAAGAAAAGAGGGTCATTAGCATTTTCCAATCCATGTTAAGTGCTTATCATTATCATTACTTACTGGGTAACTTTTCCCTGTGCAAGATTAATGAGCAGGAAAAGAGAAATCTGGTCTGGGATTTAGTAAATTACAATTGGGTACCAAGATAAGCGCGTTTATTACTTTGGATGCTCGGATTGTGTACTCTTAATTACTGAGTTTAATATTTAATTGATCTATTCAGCATTTATTAATTTACTACTATTATCTTATTAGAGTTATTAAAATATAAACTCTAGTAATTAATGGATTCATTTCATCTGTACAAAGCAATTAATTTCAGTTTTCACGAGCGCTGTCACATTTTTTTTTTTTTTCATTCCTTTTTTGGCCTCGGAGCTGTGTCGTGATCGGATCAGTACAAAATCTCATTGTGCTCGTAGAGAGTCACTGAGTCTCTCTTTCCTAAGCAGCAAGCATTCGACGAGCTGTGTGAGAGTGGAGAGACGAAGAGACCGATTGAGAGAAAGAGAAAGAGAAAGAGAAAGAGAAAGAGAAAGAGAAAGAGAGCAACCAAGCTCAGGAAAGCTCAAGTGTTTGGAATGTGCAATCAATCCAGGGATTCACGCTGATTTTTCGCCATTTTTGGGCTGGTTTTCTCTTACACTTTCTTCTGCTTCTGCAGCTATGCCCCTACACGGAGGAGGTAGTCTCTGCTTGTTCTAATGTGCCCTCTTTGCTTTGCTTTTTCTGTCATTCACTTTTTGATCTGATGTCTCCGAACAATGCATCACTCTTTTGTATTAGCTGCAGGGTTGATCTAATTGGATTTTTGTTTGTTCCTTCTGGGTTTCGATCAGATATTATCATGAGATACCCAATGAAGATGAATTTTGTACGAAAATGAACTTGCACGTTGTGACCTCAAGTTATTGAACTAGCTGGTAGTGATATCACTGTTCTTACCCATAAATCCATTTTCTTTACTTCAATTTTGTTTTTTTAATCTTACTTTCCCCTTCTTTCCTTCCTCATTCAGTCATTCGGAGTTTAGACTAGTAATTACCACTGAAAATTTCCCCCCCTCTTTCTCTCTCACTCTTTAATCATAGATATCCTTTTTCAAATTTGGTCTACACTGGATCTGATTCGGTGGCTTGGTGTTCTACCTTTTGGTCATTCCCATGTTTCTGCTTCTCTGAGTGGAAAATTAGAGTATTTATTCTCAATTTGTTTTTTAGCTCGATTCCAGTAACTTCTCTCTGTTTTTGAACATGTCTTAGCAATTGAACTTGTTCTCATTGAAGACCATCAAGCTTACATGGTACCTTTGTTTTTTTATATAGGTTTCTAATTGCTTAACTGGAGCTGGAGTCTCCCACTGGTTTTTCCCCCCAAATCAGAATGTTGTTGCCGTAGCCAACTTTCTATTCCTTCATTGGTGCATTCATAAATTGTTTGTTTTTGCGCTGCAACGTCTTGGTGCAACCTTCCAGGTCAGAGAATGTCCAGGCCTCTGCATCGAGGTGTATCCGGGGGGGTTCGGATCCCTGACAGCAGCCCTGATTCGTGGGACTCTCAAATGAAAGATAAAACAGAAAAGGAAGATTTGGATAGAAGAGGTTCTTCAGATCAAAGTCCTTTATCCCTCAAGTTTCCGTTGCGGTTGCTTTTTGCAGATAATTCGCATTCTAAATATGGTGTCACTGAGAACGGTTTTGGAACTGATCCCTTCATTGTTGGCACTCCCAGAAGTCGGCACAAATTGACGTTGCTTTTCTTGAAGTTTAGTTTAGTATTTATTGTTATTCTTGCTCTTACTGGATCTTTTTGGTGGACAATCTCCATTTCAACCTCATCAAGAGGTCATATTTATCATGGTTATAGAAGACTCCAAGAGAAACTTGTATCAGACCTGTTGGATATTGGGGAGTTTTCTCATGGCCCCTCAAGGTTGAAAGAATTGGAACTCTGTTCTCAGGAGTTCGAAAATTATGTTCCTTGCTTTAATGTTTCTGAGAATCTAGCTTTAGGTTATTCTGATGGCAATGAGTTAGATCGACAATGTGGTCATGAGCTCAAGCAAAATTGTTTAGTTCTTCCACCTGTTAATTACAAAATTCCTCTGCGGTGGCCAACTGGAAGAGATGTTATCTGGGTTGCAAATGTTAAAATCACTGCACAGGAGGTTCTTTCTTCTGGAAGCTTGACCAAGAGGTGAGTGAGATATGTGTCATCCATCATTTGTTTTGCTTCCAGCTATTTTTCATCCTAACGCTTCCATTTCTTCATATGGTTACAGGATGATGATGTTGGATGAAGAGCAAATTTCCTTTCGTTCAGCCTCGCTTATGTTTGATGGCGTTGAGGACTACTCACATCAAATAGCAGAAATGATTGGACTTAGAAATGAATCTAGTTTCATACAAGCTGGGGTAATTAAATGTTTACCCTCCTTTGATGATGGCATATTGAATTTTTGATGCTTCATTATTTCTGGTGGTCCTTGTCCATCATGCTCATATTTTACTAATTTAGTACATGTTGGTTTTAGCAGTCAGCATACTTGTTTTCATTTTCTTAGTTGTAATAAATGGGTGGGAAGCTGCATTGACTATAAGATTGATTTATAGGTGTGTTACAAATTATAGATATTAACCATCTTGCTGTTCTTCCCGCAACTTATTAATGAATATACCAAATAGCCACCTTAAATGTAGACCTTGCATTTCAAACTGTTCCAACTTCTAAGCATATATATATATATATATTGAATTTTTTGAATGAGTTGGTCTGTTGGACATGGTTACCCATTGAAACATCAACTTGGTATTTAATTACGTGCATGAATTTTCCTCTTACCCTGTGAAATCCTTTCTGATAAGTTATGGTAGTATTGAACCTGGTCGAAGTCTTTAAAATTAACTGCAGTATTCCTTACCTGAACTCTAATTTAATTAAACGTGTTGACCATCCTAAACTTTTCAGGTTAGAACGATTCTGGATATAGGTTGTGGCTACGGTAGCTTTGGAGCACACCTCTTTTCCAGTCAACTCTTAACTATGTGCATAGCGAACTATGAACCCTCAGGCAGTCAAGTTCAGCTCACTCTTGAGAGGGGTCTTCCTGCTATGATTGCTTCTTTTACGTCTAAACAGTTACCATATCCCTCTCTATCCTTTGATATGTTGCATTGTGCCAGATGTGGCATTGATTGGGACCAGAAAGGTATCTTTCAGAATTTTAGCTTATGGTACTTGCTATAGGATCAACATGCTTCCATCATATTCTGCATATACACAAAAAATCTTTTTCTTTTCTGGATTATTTAAGTCATTTCAATTTTCAAATAAGATGCTACAATACTAGTGTCACAGTAAGTAGAAATTAGATGTTGTAAACTAATGAAATTTGTTATTATTGTTATTCTCCATTATTAGTTTAAAAGTATGTTTTGTTTCTTGATCCAATATGTCGATCTAAAAGGGTTGGCTTTCTCTTTTGATGTAAATATTTCTTTCCTGGTCGACATTAGGCCTCTTGAAACCAAGGAAAAATCTTGACATATGAGTGAGCTTCCATACCATTTCTGGTCCTTCCAACTGAGCTTGATACCTGGACCTTTTCTGTTTTGGTAAAAAGTATTGTTTTAACTATCTATATCACATGCAATAAGGTTCTTTGATCTGGGAGGCCTATTTACTATGAAGATATCCAGCAAACTGGAGTCAACTTCAAAGTCTTCTGATATCTGTGCGGCAGCCATCCTTCTAACTGCTTTTAATTAATATAATTGTTCCTTTTTTTAATTGCTTGAACTTAGTATCTGAAAAGGTAGTTCTGAGTTTTGGAACCATTAGTTGGATTCATCTAATATTTATTGACATTTTAGCACATTCTGGTCACTCATGTTTAATTTTTTGGACTTTGTTGGTTCTTATTAATCATACATTCGTGTTACATGGTATAGATGGCATTCTCTTGATTGAAGCTGATAGACTTCTAAAGCCGGGTGGCTACTTTGTCTGGACATCACCACTTACAAATGCCCGTAACAAAGAGAATCAGAAAAGGTGGAAGTTTGTACATGATTTTGCTGAGAATCTTTGCTGGGAAATGCTGTCACAGCAGGATGAGACTGTCGTTTGGAAGAAAACTAGTCAAAGGAATTGCTATGGTTCAAGGTAAAGCTGCGGTGACATATATTTATGAAGAAGTATTAGCCTTGTATGTCCTGGAAAAAATATTTCTAGTCAATTGGATCTTAAGATGTGTATGCTTTTCCTTATTGAATAAGAATCAAGAAGCAGCCCTGATTCTTAGCATTACCTGTTGTATTTCCAGGAAGTTGAGTTCAGGTCCTTCTTTATGTAGTAAAGGTCATGATGTGGAGTCTCCATATTATCGAGAACTGCAAAACTGCATAGGAGGAACACAGAGCAACCGTTGGATTTCTATTGAAGATAGGACAACCTGGCCTTCTCGAGCTAGCTTGAACAAGAAAGAGCTTGCAATCTATGGTAATTGCCGTGCTCTTCAGAAAGCTTATTAATAGAGGTCCTAATGGAAGAAATTCATCGTTCAGTGCCACAGAATATAATCTCTTTACCAGTAAGTTATCTTAATATGCCCATATTTACATGTGTCAGGGTTGCAGCTGGAAGAATTTGCTGAGGAAACTGAAAACTGGAGAACAGTAGTCCGTAATTATTGGTCTCTTCTGTCACCTTTAATATTCTCCGATCATCCGAAGAGGCCTGGAGAAGAGGACCCTCCACCACCTTACAACATGCTCAGAAATGTGCTAGACATGAATGCTCATTTTGGTGGTTTTAATTCTGCGTTGTTGCAAGCTGGAAAGTCTGTGTGGGTCATGAATGTGGTCCCAACAAGTGGACCCAACAACCTTCCCTTGATACTGGACAGGGGGTTTGTGGGCGTTTTGCATGATTGGTAATGGAATTTCCTTTCTCTGGTTCTTATTTCACAGCCATATTTTAAATTATTTCTTATCTTTTCTTTTTTTCTTTTTTTCAAAAAAAAAAATTTGTTTTGACTCCTTTTAATACTTAGAAATTAGAATTATCACTTCCTCAGTTTAGTGTGTAAAATCGAAGCATTGATATCTTGGTTTACTTTTAGGGCTGTAACATTCATACCACAAACGAAGTCATCTGAAGAGTAGAGTAGTTTGAATATTCTCAATGTTTTAAGTTTCGCTGGGCATAAAAGAATTGAATTTCTTATATTTGTAAAAAAACTATGTTAATGAAGTTGCAAAAAATAAGTGAACGATTAAAGATTATATCACACAATCGTTTTGTAAAATAAATCAAAGACTCCCCTGTGAACTCATTCAGCATGTGCAAAATTTACATTTGTAAGAAACTGTAGAATTATGAAACCAAACATCTTATCATTTGCTCAAAAAATAGCTACTGACTGTTCATCATAGTTGATAAGAATTAAATGGTAAAATTAAGGTTTATTATTATAATTTACTCTGACTTGAAATCTTGATAAAATTTACTGAAGAATTGTTTCTAGGTCTTACCAGTTGTGGCTTTCTTACTATTGTGATCTTTCATGGCTTCTAGGTGTGAGGCATTTCCAACATACCCCAGAACCTATGACTTAGTGCATGCAGCAGGACTTCTATCCCTGGAAACAACTCAGCAGCGCAGATGCAGTATTCTTGATATGTTCACTGAGATTGATAGGTTACTTCGCCCAGAGGTATGTGAACCACATACTTTGGGCTTTACTTTTCATACATGGTTGTTTTCCTTCCTTTTTCTTTTCACCTGTGTCCTGGCATAAGTTATTTTAACTGATTAAGGATGATGTTGTGAGGCATAAAGGAATGAGGTTGTGGCTTGGAGTGACAGTCCCTCTTATTTTTGGCTTGATATAAGGAGTCATCTTTTACACTTGTAGATGGAATTAAACATCACCTTTTTTAGAAGCTTGTGCAAACCCTTAAAAGGTGATTTTAGGTCTCTGGAAACTGGTACTTGCCTCAAGCCCCTACAGAAAGGAGTACCCTGGATTCAGATGGAGCTTAGGAGCATAATTGTCATGCAATGATGAAACTTATCCTGTTCCTTTATTGAATCAAAGCATAATGTATTGGATTTGAGTATATAATCCAATACCTTTGTTTACGGAATATCCAAAGATTAGATTCTGTTGAAAATATGAATTTACCCCCCCTTAGACTTTGTTTATATAGGAACCGTCTTATTTCTAGAATTATACAATTAAAGAGCAACATTATGGTATTGAATGTGTTTATTAACTAGTGATGCTGGGCATGCCATGATTTGCGAAATGCGTAACACGTTTTACCTGTCTGTTTAAATTGTGTTATGACAGGTTTTGTAATATTTTTTTGCTTGATGCTGGAAAATGGAATTTGAATTTTTATCATTAATATCTTATTCTACCTCCTGATGAAGTTTTCAATCTTTTAGTTACCTTTTAGACATTGAATTTGTGATTGAACCAAGACTGATGCAGGAATTGTTCATCATCGGTCTATTAATATCTTTTAGTATGACTTAAAAAATGAATAATGCTATAGGCAGGCCTTCTTAGTCTGCAGTTGCATTCATGCTTAATATCATACTTTACTACCCTTCTCTTGTTACAAATCTCCTTTGTTATTTGTTGATGAACTTCCCTATGGCCCGAATGTGCACGAGTCTGATGTGTTTCCTGAAAGATCGAGAGTCAGGGGAAAACTAAATGTCCAAAAATATGATTGTTTCATTTCGGTTGCTGTGTGGAAGGCTTTAATATGCTGACATTGGTCATGTGTGCAGGGTTGGATTATAATTCGGGATACAGTTCCTTTAATAGAGTCAGCTAGAGCTCTAGCAACACGGCTGAAGTGGGATGCCCGAGTTATAGAAATTGAAAGTGACAGCGATCAGAGACTCCTGATATGTCAGAAACCTTTCTTTAAGAAACAGGCTAGCTAATCAATTGAAGGCCCGGAGAATTAGACCATAATATTCAAATTCATTTCCATCATGTTCATTTATTGTCATAAACCTCCGCCATAGAAGGTGGGGACTGAAATTTTTGAAGAGAGAATCTGGAAAGACGGTAAAGGAAAACAGTGGATCCTGGTCGATGATACAACCACAACTCCTATGTAGCCGTAAGGCTTACATAGGGCCATGTAATTACCAAACGAGGCGCAGAGCAGATAAGAAAGTATACTGGTAGATTTAATTTTCCATGTGATGTCTCATTACAGATACACACAACCACATGATTAAGATTGTGAAAATGATGATAGAATAAGTTATTGCAATTTGCTGTGGTGTATAATATGCTCAGCGGTTAATTCCTCTTATATATTATAGAATTCTTCTGTTCTCATTTTATAGGTTCTTTTCCGTCTCCTGTAAAAGCTATATAATGTGGAATGAAAATAACACTGTCGAGTGTAAAACTTACAATGCTTCTTATTGCCGTTTACTGATACTGGAAAGGTGTTTGCTTAAGATACACTTCGTGTAAGAGGGGGTCTAGTGTTACCTCTAATTGAGGGGCTTTTGATGGGACTTAGAGGTTGAGTTTGATGTTATTGCGAATATTTCAAAAAATTGAATCATATAATATTGGACAGAACATATAGTTTTTTATAAAATGTAAAAATAACATTATATAAAAAAAACCATGCCAAAAAAAAAGAATTTAACATGTTTTTTTATATCTTATTGTTATATTTAATAAAGAATTATATGTTTTGTCACATATGAAATAATTTAATTTTTTGAGATTTTCGTAACGATATCAAAATCATTGAAGTTACTATTGAAATCCATTCAATAACGCTATCCCCAGAAACACCAAATGTAGTTTAACAAACAACGACTGAAAAAATTGGATTGAAGTGCTTGCTTGGATATTTGAAATTTAGCTAAGCTAATCGAGAACCCCCACCCTTTTATATTTTCCTCCTCCTCGCCCCCTTAAAATTACTTGAGAGAAGTACTATAACTTAAAGACCATTCAAATTAGTTGATCTGGTCTTGTATCACATGGCAAGTCAACAATTTTCTACATAAGCAAAAATAAACTTTTAGATACAATTCTAGGTAGACAAACTTTCAGAATGACTGTTTAGTATTGAGTTTCTAGATTTCACAACGAGATTTTCTTGGGGGTGAGGGAATAAATTATTTGGTTATGGAATTCAGTTCACTGGCTTCTAAGTGTTGGTCACTTAAAATTACATAGACTTCTAGTGAGTAGTGATGAGGTATGATGAAATTACATACAGTTCTTATCGTATTTTAGAAAATATGGATTGACCTTCTACTAATGGAAAAATAGATGGCATTAATTAACTCCACGATTGAATATACCAATTTAAACCTCATTGTTTCTTTAAATCTTTTTTTTCTTCTTGGAATTTATAAATTTTGTCAACTTTAGCTAAAAACATCTCTTGTGTGCTTTTTTGGTTTACTACCTTAATGTTCAACTGTATCACACATTTAATTATTATAATAGATAAAGACATTTTTGAAATGAGGTACATTAACATCATGGATGATCATGATTCATGACATGATTTTTTTTTCACATATCACAAGGAGGTCCATGCACTATACTCAGATTGTTTTTTTTTTTTTTATTATTGAAAAATGTATATTTTTTTAATATAAATTAGAAGTTACTGAAAAACTCTATCAAATATATGATAAAAAATTATATGGGAATATCCGCAATATCAAAATGTTTGGGATACATCTTAAAGTAAGGCTTAATTTTGTCGCAACATAATTAGGGAGTTGACTCTAGAAAGAAAAGCCGGTGTACTTTTCCCTTTTTCCATGAATTTTAAGAAACAATGCTATTAACATCAGCGATTAAAAACATCTTCTTATCAATATATAGAATTCCATTATATTTCACTCTCTTTTTTTTTTGGGGGGGGGGGGGGGGGGNGGGGGTAAAAGCCTTTATATTTGACTTGTTAACTAGAATAATGTGCGAAAATGCCAAATTTTCATTGGAAATAAAATATAATATAGTGAAGTATACGAGTAAAATTGTTAGGACTGTATAAACATCAACCGACCTTAGCTCAGTTGGCAGAGCGGAGGACTGTAGTAGGTTTCATATCTAGTAGCCATCCTTAGGTCGCTGGTTCGAATCCGGCAGGTCGGATGTTTTTTTTCTCAATTTTCTTTTCTCGGTCGCAAATTCCCAATCAACATAAGAGTGCTTAGCATTTTTATGCTGTTGATCTTCTATTCACCGTTAATCTTATAATCACTGTTCATAATCATCAATTATTACATTGCTGGGTGAATTAACTAATCTGTGCTTCACTTCACTGCAATTACAAAAAATTCCAACTTCCATGGCTTGGCGCTTCTTCTTCCTCACCAACATATCCAAGATCAAATCCTCCAGAACCCTAACCCTACCTCTCTCTGCGGCACAATCTCATCCCATGAACCCTAATTCTGATCCTGTTAAACCCTTCTTTTCCCTCCTCACTTCCCCATTCTCCACCTCATTCCTTGTAACCAAAACCCCAAAAAAGCTCAAGAAGAAACGCAAAAAGAAAGAGAGCCCCCGAACCAAGCTCGTTCAAACCGAAGCCATTCGTATCCCTCACTTCGAACGCATCGTCGAGCGCGATTGCCACTTCAAGTTTCTTACCAGGTCCAAGCAATTCCTCTCCAAGCAACCCGAACATGTCCTTCGCCTCGACGATGCTGGCAAGCTCTACCACGAGCTCGGCTTTCCCCGTGGCCGCAAGGTCTCCCGTTCAATCGAGCGCCATCCTCTGATATTCGAGACATACAGGCACACTGATGGGAAAATGTGGTTTGGGTTCACGGATTTTATGGAAGAGTTGCTTTTAGAGGAGCAAGCAATCATGGATTCCATGGAGATCGACCGGGTCAATAAAGTTCGCAAATTGCTGATGATGTCTGCTAATAAACGCATTCCCTTGAGTAAAATTCATCATTGCAGAACGTTGTTTGGAATTCCGGATGATTTCAGAGACCGAGTTGGTAAGTACCCGAATTATTTCAAAATTGTAATTGAAAATGATGGGAAGAGGATACTTGAATTGGTGAATTGGGACCCATTATTGGCAGTGAGTGCGCTTGAGAGGGAGTTCATGGTTGATGAGGATAGAGCTAAGAGGGCGTTTAAGTTTCCTGTAAAATATGGGAAGGATTTGGATTTGGATGCGGACGATACAAGGAAGCTCAATTTGTTGAATACGCTTCCATTGGTGTCCCCGTATTCAGATGGATCGAAATTAGATGTTTGGACTCTGGAAGCAGAGAAATACAGGGTAGGGGTTATTCATGAATTCTTGAACTTGACATTGGAAAAGAGGGCCTCTATTCATCATATTGTGGAATTTAAGGAAGAATTTAGTTTGACTAAGCATACTTATCATATGCTTTTGAAGCAGCCCAGAACGTTTTATTTGGCAGGAACAGAGATGAACTGGGTTGTGTTCTTGAAGGACGCTTATGATGAAAATGGTGTTTTAATTAAGAGGGATCCGCAGGTGCTCTTCAATGAGAAGCTCTATAAGTATGCTCAGATGCAGGAAACGGGACCGTGCTCTGATATTTAGATGGAAAAGCAAAATGTAACTTGGCTCTCTGAACAAAAAGTAGTGTTGTATTTGGCAGGAACCAAAAAGGAATTCATGAGTTGTTGGAATTTCAATTGGAAGATAGAATAGAAAAGGAATAATTGGATTGAAGAAATTCTTTGGATAAAAGCCCTTTCTCCCTGAGTTTCCATATGCAGATAGTCCTCATTCTAAATATAGTCTACTCCGACTTCATAATAATACGTGATATAAGCATTTGATTCTGCATTGCTGATAACAGCACGATCTAAGAGCCAGAGTCTCTTACACTCTTAGTATACTTCTCCAATATCGGGTTTGATGTTTACTTTCCTTAAACATATTGCCTACGGTATTGGAATTTTCCTGTGGCATTTTTTAATTTTTAGTTGTAGGCTACCGATCCAAACTTCATGGCGAGTCCTTCTTTGAGCTGATCACAGTAGTTGTTGATGATAACCACGATAGTACTCCAGCTGCCAAAATGATCTAATTTAAATAATCGTCCTGGAATTTGTGAAACCCGTATCTTATCAAATTTCATAAATCAAAATTTACGACAACGAAGACATGAAGAAAAAAAAGAAGAAAGATAGCAATATATGACTGCCCTGCAAATCAAAAGACTGAGAACGCCTAATTATGGCGAAATATCCCCTTTGGTATGAATCAAACAGACTCATGCTTGAAGCGAATACATGGTAAAATGAAAATTGAAAATACTGGTCCTGTTTACGGCCAACTCCTTGAATACATGGTGAAAGAAAAAATTTCTAACGATAAGGTCATTTTTGAGGCAACTGGCGATTGTGAGTTCGGAGCCTTGACCTGTTCCTGCTTTTCTGGGCACCACTCGCAGTGCTCCGGTGCCCTGTAGAGGAACCTGATCCTCCCTGGCTAGCTTTCTTAAGTGCTTTTCTGTATGAGCTTCGGCTGCTGTTTCCAAGTGCAGCTTTGGCAACACTGTCTGTAAGCACTTCTCGTGCCCTCTGAGGTTTGATAGGTTGCTTATTCAGGTACACAAGCTTCGGAAGAAGACCACAAACTGCCTTGCGCAGCTGGTCATCGTTGATGTTGCTCTGAATTGGATTTCCAAGCAGATTCAGAGCCTGAAGAGAGTTGTAGTTAGCTACTAGCTGGCCTAACGCTTTCGTTGTTGTGATCTTGTTGAAACTTAGGTCTAAAACTGTCAACTTAAGTAGCCTGTGTAGCCCCTCGACATCACTTATCTTGTTCCCCGCAAGATATAACTCTTTGATGAGTGTACAATTTGATAACCCTGAATAGTTGAGAGTGAAGAACTGTTTTTCAGAAAACATGTATACTGAGGAAAGTCTAAGCAAACCAGTAAGTAAATCTCCATAGAGTATGAGCCAATACAGAAAAAGTAGACTAACCTTGTCCAATTCTAGAGATGCGATTGTAACTTAGATCAAGTACCCGCAATCTGGTTAACTCTCTCAGTCCCTCAATGGTGCTGATTTTATTTCTTGACAAATTAAGCGTGTGAAGGCCCTTAGGGAGAAATCCTGTGGTGATGTGGACTGCAGATTAACGAAGAACACAGTTAGTCAATTGAGTTGTTGATTTATTTATGTTATATCGAGGATTTGTTTCTTCGGCTGAGATTATACCTATGAAGTTGCTTGACAAGTTGACAGAGCGAAGACTGGAGAAGCGTGAAATGGCAGGGATAGCTCTTAAACCAATACCCGAGATGTGAGCCACAGTTGAGTTTGGATTGAGAGACTGGACGACACTATTGGCATTCAAAATATCATTGGAAAGATTAGGATCTGGATGTCGAAGATACTGAGATGTGCCTCTTGCCATTGATCTGTCAGCATCAGGAGATGGTGGAAAGACAAAACTTTCAACATTGTTATCATTTTCATTCACTGGTAGTGACTGTTGAGTTTCAAGATCTCTTACCCACTCATCCACTCTTGTAAGAGAGGATGATTCTGTTGAGAAAGCAACCCATTGGTTTTGGGGCCAGAAACCTGAATCTGCATTGACATTTCTTCCCCAGATTTGGTTATCCATACTTTCATCAATGCAGCTTTTGCCAACGGATTCCCCAGTGAATGATCCATAGGATTCCACATTTCTCAAGGCCTTGTCTTGTTTTGGTTCAAGAATATCTGAAGTATACCCACTCTGCCTATTTAAAGGAGCACTAGGAGGGAGTAATTGTGTTGTTCTGCTACTCCAAGGTTTGTGTATATTCCTGTGGCTCCACAGGAACAACTTCCACCACAATCTTCTACTTCCAGAAGGGAGAACTTGACTAGACGAATGCTTCCTCAGCATCACTCTATCAGCACTGTAATGAGACTTCTCAGACCTGGGGCTTTTAAGATTGGCAATTTGATTCTCCATTGCTGATAATTCCTGCAAATCCTCATAGGACTGTGACTTTGAAGAAGGCAACGGGTGAGTTATCTTTCTAAGCACATCCCTTCTTTCCAAGTTAGAGCAGGAGCGCTTGAGCTTTGGAGAAGCCCAGAAGAAAGACTTGCCAATCCCAGGATCACTGACATGTCCATTGTGTATCATATCGGGACTCTTTTCACTATCTTTATCAATTTTCTCTTCGAAATGGTTGTTGGCTTGAATTTCATATAAATTTATCTCTTTATCTCCAGGGTCATAACCTTCTTCACCTGAAAAATCTGCACGGGCTTGAAGATCAAAGTCAGAGAAATCCCTCTTCATCGAGCAGAGATCTGAATGCTCATCTTCCCCTTCATAAGCTTCCTCCACTTCAGCTTTAACAGGACTCTCAAGGCTCATAACCCTCACATTGCACCGAGAATTCTTTTGGCTACCACAGGGTACTTCAGCATCAAAAGTAGCGGGCTTCAATTCATCAGTCTCCAATGATTTTCTCGGATGTTCTACTTTAGCATGCACAGTTTGAGGGAGGCGCTCACTGAAAGATCGTTCCTTCTCCTGAAAATCAAGGAAAATGAGGTTGAAGCTGGTAAATCATATGGTACTACGAACCTCAAACAACCAAAAACAAATCACAAGATACAAAAATTTGAGAGATTTTCACCTTAACTCTTTTCTGCCTTCCGAGTATAACAGAGAAACATCTAAACATTGCCATCTTAGAAGTTGAAACTTGTTATAAATCCTTTCTCTTCGATCTTTATTGCAGCTCCTAAATCCTTTCTAATTTATATTCAATCTTAATTGTCGCTCCCATCTCTATAAGAGAGATATTGACAGAGTATAGAGATCACATTGGAAACAACTGAATCAGAAATTAGCCATAATCAGTGGGAAGGCGCAGGACAAGAGTGAGTGCCCAGTCCAAACGAAATTGGAAACCGGAAAAGGAATGACCAACGCATACTCCGGCTGGTGAAGATATCTCTAGAGTGTCGGCCAGAGTTGTATCTGCAGCAGCTCTTGCTCTTCCTTAAAGCTTGCAAGACACCTACCCAGTTGAAGACCAAACAGATAAGCAAATACCCATTTAGAAAATTCCCAGAATATAAACAAAAACTTCGGCCTCAAGTTTGCTGCTATTTCTGCAAAGTGCAAACCCACCCACAATTCCCAGGATCACTTTAGAACACCCATATCAAGAAATTCCGATAACCCTTTCAGCTCAACACACAACTGCATCGATCGAATAAGAATGTATTGTTTTGATATATGTACAAAGAATTCAATAATCTCCATTTATAACACTGGAGGATGCTTAGTATTAATTGGGTTTGAACTTTTGTCAAACAAACAGAAGACATCAACCCTTGTTTTTATGAGCCAAAGGAGACACAAATTAACCTTTTTTTTCCTTTATAATTCAAACACAAATACGAACAGGGACTGTCCCACGCAATTTGAGGCAGAAACTGCGATTTTTTATGGTTAAAAAGCGTACCTTTTGAAGCGGAAGTCCGCCAGATTGTCGAACGTTTAAAACAGTATTATTGTGCTTGAGCTAAAAATTTACAAAGCTCTCGAGTGGAGGAGACTAATTACAAATGCGTGGAGCTGAAGCAGGCTACGGTCGTGCTTGGACGATGTGGGATTATAATATATATGGGCTGGAAAGGACTAGAGGTAGCCAAGGTAGTTTCTATTCTAAAATTGATGCAAGGAGAAGAAGACAGACGCGCAACTAACACGGTGCCTTTTCTGTCTGCAACCTGCGGCGTGGCCTCCTCATGTGATCGTACAATAATTTAGCCAACCAAAATCGGGCACCATATGATTACATGCCTCCTATATTTCACTTACCTATCAAATACCAATATCATAATATACCTGTGGAGCCCCGATGCCTGCAAAAGCAGCAAAACCACACACTCCACTATTTAGTTTGTTTTATTAATTTATTTGGGTATCTTATTTTATTAATATTATATTATATTTAATGTTTAAATATAATATAAATTAAATTATTTTAAAATTAATTAATCATATTATTAACATCTTATAGTAAATAATGGTTAATCAACTTGCATAGTTATTAGTAGAAGTGAGGCGAAAGAAAAACATCAATTTAAACTTTAAAAAAATGAAATTAAGTTTTCAACTTGTGATTAGGGGCCAAACAAGTTGGGCTGAGTGGTTTCTATGTGAGAGGCTGCCGTGGACGTGATTAGAAGGGAATCATAAAAATTCTAGAAGCTGCGACTGCGTGAATCGTGGTGACCTGAACTACTTCTCTTCTTACTGCTTCCTGCGCTGAAGCTTTCTCTTTTACAGTTACTACCTTACGTACTGCAATGTTGCAGTTGCAAGGTACAGTAAATTTTACTTTTTTTTTTTGGGTAGAATTGGGTAAATGATGTCAACACCTTACATGGGAGCTCTAAGCCTCTTAACTGTGCACTGTTTGTTATGTCACTGATATCTCCAACCCACGTTTGGTCTTCGGAGTGCAGGAGGGTGAGAAGTAACCCAAATTCGTATCCTACGCACAAAACCATGTGAGCCTCTAGCTGTCACATTATCACCCTTTCTCCGACTTTAAATGCTTCATACACATTATTGTGTGATACGTAAGATTTCTACATTGTAGTAATATCTTGATGCAGCGAAAAAGTAATTAAAGATAGATCTTACACATAAACTGTATAAACCTCAAAAGAATTGAATAGTATTATTGAATGTCACTTCAAACGATAACACAAAGCTTAAGTATAAAAACAAACCCTAAACATTAAAAACGAAATTAAACAAAAAATTTGAAACTAAATCAAATTACAAAATGACCCCGAAACTGATGTTTTGAAAGAATTTGGGCCCGAAAATGGCCTCAACTAGGTAAACCTAGGTTGCCATGTCATCGGCCTTTGAATGAGCTTCGAAATGACAAGTAATAAGCTTCGCAACTTCATTCGAGCTAAAAGTTATGTCTTTGTAACTGAAACAAAATGATTATGACCCGACAACCCTATTTTCTTATGGGCTTTATTATGTTCGGTCTGATTCATGAAATCACATGACCCAGTCCACGTCATATCTATATTATTATTTTCTAGAGACATATACAATTGGCTCAATGCATTATATTATGTTTGATTCAGCTTGTATAAATATTAATCAGATCTGTCCTGCTCTTCACTGGGTTACGTAAGAGGGAGGGCGGGGACCAAAATGGCAAACCAAGTGTTTATCAATTATCTGGCAATATATGGTATTGAATAGGGAAGAAGCATTAACACCAAAATCAACACAAACAAATTTCACGAGACTAATGTTTTCCTGTCTGCCATTACAAGTTTGTCTAAGCAAAAAATGAGGTAAAGAAAAAAGCAACTTTTCCTTTTGCTAATTGTTATCAATTGGCAGAGCCATTGTCACGTATCTACTCTAAGTTCATCTGTTCATATATGTCTATTTACATCTGTCTAGTGGCTTTTTATTCATTATATTTTTAACAAGATAATTTTGATTATGAGAATAAAGGTGAAAAAGGGCATCGGAATCATTTGACTAGGATCAAGTTGAGCGTTGTGAATAAGACCAAACCTGATGCCGGTTTTATTAGCATCTCTCTCCTTTTGGGTTTCTTTCGGAGGGAAAGGTAGAGTTGCACACCAAAATGCTAACCTTTAGAATCATGATTATTAATAGGTGAGGGTAGCATTATTCTCACCAATTTTTAGTAGGACTTAGTGAGATTTACAGTGTAATTTTGATGTCGTTATGAGTATATTAAAAAATTGAGTCACCTAATATGTGTCGTCAAAACATACAGTATTTTATAAAATATAAAAATAACACGATGTAAAAAAATGTCAAAAATAAACTTGAAAAGATTATTTCTTGACACATTTTATTATATCGTATTATTTTTGTATTTTACAAGGAACTGTGTGTTTTAACACATATTAGATGACTTAATTTTTTAAAATATTTGCAACAACACTAAAATTATTAGATGAATCCCACCTAAAATGAGAGTAACATAGTGCTCACCTCATTAATATAACAATGGGTTAACAAAAGAATGATGACATTGAAGTATTCCACCAAAAGAAGCATATTCCCACCATGGTAGATGCCTTGCCTAACTTTCTCTGCTATTAACAGCTTGCGTCTGACTTTTTCACCAGTTCCAACTACCAAAGCATGGCCTCTTCTTATCAACTTTGTTATGTAAGTTCCTTTTTGATTATGACTGAATCCCCTTATGGGGCTGATTTGTACTCAAATATGGATTATATGGGGGTTTTCAAACCCAAATTTATTAATTTGCAATTGCTGCAGTAATATAACCAGTGTTTCTACCAAAGAAAAAAAGTAAGCATCAACAAAAATATATAGGGGAGTTTGCTGAGAAAAATATATAGGGGGGAAGAGAGGTTTGTGGAAATGTGGTTTACATCTTAAGAGCGTTTCAAAGTTGTCCACTTATTACAACTCAATTTGTACGCAACCCTTTCAGATCCAGCCCATATCATTCACTTGTTGGGTTTTTGGTTTTGCGGATGCCCATCCACTTATTGGTTAAAAAAAAAAAATTTAATGAATCACAGATTAGGCATGCCCAATCTGTTGGAAACCCTAGAAGGACCAGCCCATATCAATTCAGAATTTAAAGAGAATTTTATTATTTTTGTTTTTTTCATTAAAAAAACATTTATATGCTTTATTTAAGAAGAAAATAAAATTACTTCGGGTAAATTGTAGAGGACTTGTGACCGCGACGCTTGGATAACAGCTTTCTGCGATACAAATACCAGAGATCAATGCGTAACTCAACTGTTGAAGGTTGAAAACTTGAAATTGAAAGCGGCCTCCTCCTGGTTTTCACTCAGCAATTCCGATTCAGTTTCTTCCCCCACCCTACCCTGTCTCTCTCCCTTCCCCACACTCAGAGACGGAGCCGAATCGCAATGCCATGGCCACGCTGGACTCCTCCACCGACCCTAACTACCTCCACATCGACTCTGTTCCACTCATCGACCTTCGCCTCCTCTCTCAATCCGACCTCTACTCCATGTCCCTCTGCTCCTCCTTTTCCGCCGCCTCTCACCTTCATCGCCGCTCCGATGACGATGCCATAATCCCCAAAATTGACCGTTCCGTCTTCAATGAATCCGCCGGCAGCCGTAAACAGACCTTCTCTCGCCTCCGCCTCGCCCCTCGCAACAACCAAATCGCCAATGCTTCCTCTTCCAACATTGGCATTCCCCACCAGAATCCCGAGCCCGTGGACGAAGAAAATGCCCAAATAATTGGCTTACTTCAGCAACTTTTTGGCGTCGAGTCTTTCCGCGACGACAAAAACGACGATGATTCCCTTGTTCCTGTCCAGATTGAATTTAGAGACCCTTTACCGGAGTCTGCGACCGTAGCCTTCCAGAACATTCCAATTGACGTCGTTGATGGTGCGCCGAGAAAGCGAAAGCGTGGGCGGCCACGAAAGAATGAGAATGTGGGAGTACGTATGGAGGAGAAGGTAAAAAAGGAGAAGGAGGAGGACCGTGTGGCGATGACAATGGTAAATAACTATAGTGCTCCGGTGGATGCAGCTGCTTTGGCGAATTTTGAGGATCCATTTGGGGAGGAGATAAACAGGAGGACCCAAGGATTGGTGACAGAATCTCAATTGTTGGAATTCCTTGGAACGTTGAATGGAGAGTGGGTAAGTCAGAGGAAGAAGAGGAAGATTGTGCTGGCTAGTGATTTCGGTGGCCTATTGCCCAGTGGATGGAAGATCATGCTTTCTCTAAAGAGGAGAGCAGGTCGCGTATGGATATTTTGTCGCCGTTACATAAGGTTTCTGCTTTCTCTTATTGATATAATTTTCTGTTTTATATTTTGTTTATCTTTTTTCTGCTTTTTTTTTTAAAAAAAAATAATTATCTTTATATGTCCTGGAAATCGACACTGTTAGGTTGTATATTTGCTTTCGGCTTGAATTGATATATTTTTAACATTCTTTGTTCTCTGATTTGATAACACAATCTTTACACACTCACTGCCTTAGATACACTGAGGGTCACCCAACTTTTATATTAGAGCCCTTAATGCATGGCATTATCTTAGATCCTTTTCTATTATATTCTGAGCTTCAATTGATCGTATAATGACAGAATACTATTTTTCTACTTCTGCTTTATCTTTTCTGCTATTATTTTCTTGATGGCTTTTGTACATTTCATGTTAATTCTTCCTACATATGCTACAAACCAGAAAACCTATAGGCTACAAACTATTTCAAATATAGCTTTTGAGGAGCTAAATTAAATCCTAATAAAAGTGGGTCTGGATATCAGAAACTGATTTGAAATTTAAGGACTAACATATTGATACTATCTTGCTTGTTGAGTTTAAAAGTGAATTTAACTTGGGTTCTTTAAAAACTCACTTTAGTTTTGAAAATAAAAAATTTTAGAATTAAAAATATTTTAGTGGTGTTTGTTAAGCACATGGGCTTGCTAGCCTAATCTTAGTCCAGTTGTCAATTCCCCCCTCCCTCTTCTCTTTTACCGAAATAGTACTAAAATTATTCAACATTGCATACAGTAAGGCAAAATTGACTAGAAAAAATTTGTAAATTACTAAAAGATGAAGTACCCGGATGTCCCTATATCTTACATATTGTACCAAATTCTCACAGATTTAAATGCAATTGATAAAAATCACACAGATTGCCCCCTATTTGCACATAGCTGCATAGTATGGTCATATACAAAATGTTAGGCACACAAATGTCACGTTTTGAGCATCATTATTAGAGGTACTCCAGATTTAACTGGAGCAAATAACAGAAATAGACTAAAGGGTATTGTGCTTAAGAAAGTGCAAATAACCTATTTCATTAAATAACAATGGTTTCCTTTTAATACATACTCAGTACTTAAAATGGGGATGTTTTCAATCATTACAAATTCATTGCTCAGAATCTTTTCAAACGCTAAAATTTTGTGTTTTAAATTTTCAATGCTGAAAGTTTAGTACTGAATTTAATGCCTAATTTTCAGTTACTTTACTTGAAGTCCTTCCAAACTTAAATAAAACATCAATATATGTAACAAAGAAATTGCATTTACAAATTTGGATCTCACTCTCAGACTTATATTATCTCTAAACTATAGGGTTTTGTGTGATGCTTGTGCATTTAAGTTTTCCAATTTTGAAACATCTAGACATTCCTATTCAGGTTGTAATTTCTCTTGAACTGTTCATTTTCTCCTATGTTATTTTAGATTTTCTTTGTGGCTGTACAGCTTATAAATACATATATTGACTATTACTTTTCTGTGATTATAATTATAGTTTATATGTGGTTCCTATGCAATTTTTCTAACTTGGTACCATCCAGCCCTGATGGTCACCAGTTTGTGTCGTGCAAGGAAGTTTCTTCATACTTGCTTTCGTTTTTTGGACTTCAAGATGTAAGCCAATCAAAATCTTGTCATACTGGTGGCAATCTGCATTTGTCCAGTAAAATGGCATCTGAAAATGTAAGCTAATATTTGCAAACCCTATTTCTTCTTCCCCCCAACACCCCAAAGCCCGCTTGCACCTAAAGAAAAGGCAAGTTTGTTTTTGACTTTATTTACTGTGTGTCCAGCAGCACATCGGTTGTGTCCCTAAAATAGACATGAAGTCTGATGGCGTTGCCAGTAGTTCGCATATACCTTGTACATCAATATGTATTGATCTTGAGAAGCAGGCTATTGTAGCTTCATCAATTGGAAGTGAGAAGCAAAATACTTCTAATGAAATTGTCAATGATGATCTGGCTTCAGGCACTAAAATAGGAGATACTACTAGTGGGAATGTTACAGACTTCAATTGTCAGGCAAATTTGTTGTCTAAAGATCATTGGCCCTTGGACAGTGATAAGAATGATACAAATTCCGTTCTGGGATATTTTTCTGAGGGGGGTATAGTTTGTAAGGTACATAATGGGAAGTTTGTTGATGTTAACAAGGCTGACGATGTTGCTCGCAAACTTGATATTTCTTTGGTTATCCCAACTTCTTTCTCCAACAATAGAAGTGCTGGTAGTTGTGAATGTTCTGATGAAATAAATGGTATCAAATGCATAAAAGGTGGAATAAATAATTTTGTTTGTCAGGATGGAAATGTCGCTTGCTATGAAACTGTTCCACATGTAAATGAGCAAGCATGTTTGGTCGAAAACAGTGGGCATGGGCCATCTGCAAGATCAGTGGAGGGCCCCAGACAGCAGATTGGTTTTGAAGGGAAAAAATGTTCTGGTAGCAGCATAGAGGATGGACATCTCATTACCTCACTGGAAGACATGAAGATTAGTGATCAAAAGCAATTTGAGGATGATAGGGGGCTAATTATTTCTGGCAATTGTCACCCAGAAACTAAAAATGTATCATCCAGGGCTGAAGTGATAAGTTGTTCTCTAGGCAATTCACTTCTCCCATCTCAGAATGAACTTGAATGTGCTTCCGTAAATAGTAGGAATGGGGTACTGACTTCCATGATCACTGACTCTGCTGGGGGAAAATGTTTTGATAGTGGTTTATCCAATTCATCTATTGATGAGAGAACATGTGCTGCCAGCAATAACGTGAATAGTGTTTCTTCTAGCACTTGCATACAAGATGTGTCTAAATTTGCTGGAGTTGATATTGCTCCTAATGTCAAAGCAACTGTGGATTTCAGTGATAATCATGCCCCTCAAAATGACAATGATGTGACAAGTTGTGCACAGGAAAGGAGTTCCTTGAATGAGAAAAGTTTCAATTGTGAATTGGAGAATCCATCACATGGAAGTTCTGAAAGAAATTTACTTATCCCTACTGGTAATCTGCATCCTAACGTATTTGACGATCAAAGCCATGGTGATGTGAATAATGCGAATAAATCTTGCTTAACAGAGAAGCCTAAGGGCGAGCAAGTTAAAATCTGTAAAATTGATGAGGCATTCTTCTCTTGACAGCAGTCAGGTTGACTGAAATGCAGATGTGCTGACAAATAAACCATGTATTGTAGTTCTGCAGAGTGCTGGTATCCACAAGACTCTGCTTGTATATTCTCAATTTACTATCAAGGATGGTATCCTCAATGAGGTAATTTTTACATTCAAATTTATAGTATCATTGCCTAGATAACTATATACTAAAATTATTTCATGCAAAAGGGGTCTGGGGTATTTAAAGTGATTTTAAAATTCCCGATGGGACTTCCTTTCATTTTTTTCTCCTAATATTTGAAGTGGTTATTACTTTGTATTATTACTCTTTCTATGACTAGCTCTCTGGAAATGCTAGGATAGAATAATGGGAATATTCAAGAGCTTATGAGTTATTATTGCTTAAGTTTGCTTTTTCTTATTACATCTTATATTCCTTTTGGTTTATTTACTTTCTGGATTGAAATATAATTCAAGTTAATAAGGAGATGCTCAGGTGTTGAGAGCCTTAATTATGTAAAAATTGAAAAAAAAAATTGAAACTTGACATAGAATTCCTGTCGCAACTGTCTGGTCAGTGGAAAACTAGTCAGCAACTTGTTTTAATCCAAAGTACTTGAGGTTGAATATATGATGTTTGAGATTCAATAATTGGAAAATCATACAATGCTATGTATTCTTGTTGCTTTTGGACTTTTATTCTTTTGGGGGTGGGGACCGTGGGGTTGTTCTCTATTTTTACAGGATGGATTGTGATTGATTATTTAAAATGGTTGAGCCTAAGATAGGATTTTACTGCTATCTGGTTCTTATCAGAATGGGTTGAAGAGCTTGTGTTAAGAACTAAGAAGGTTCAATGTCAAAGTTAAAAATATATTTGTCTGTAGCCTTATACCAAAATGTGTGTTTATGAACCTCGCTTCTTGTATTGCATCTTGTTCCTTTGTTGAATGCTACTCAAGGAAATGTGCTGCAATTCTTCTTTAAATTGTTCTTCAGTGCTGCACAAGGAATTGTGATGCAGAATTTTCCTTGTTTTCTAGGTGCATGCTTTATCTATGCTGGTTATGACTTCTCCAAGGTTTCTGATTCATTGATTTTGCTGTTTTTTGGACGGGACAGACATTGCTTGAAGGCAGCATTATTTTGTTGTTAGATTCAGCAAGTCGTGCAGGTGGCTTTTCTGTTAAGAGTTCATTTTTGCAACTCCGATATGACGCTTTTCTTGCTTCTTGCCAGCGCTTAGATGCCATTTTGTTTTCCAAAGGGGCAGTTTTCTTTTGGTTCCCCCTTCAGTTCCAAACAAGTTTTTCATCTGGTAGACTGGTAGAAACTGACATCAAATTTTAGGTGGGTCGCTTAATTTCTGAAGTAACCGTTTTTTCCCTTTCCAAGAAAGAGAAAAGCCAAATGGCCAGTAGATTCTTGTGACTAACATGAAAATTTCTTCGAGCTTGTTTGGGGTTTCTCGTTTAATTTCTTACTTCCTGGCAATATGTTTTTTCTATCTCTAACTTCTAGGTGCTATAATTTGCATTTTGTTATTTTGATTTACACCCTCTGACAGTAACCTATCTTGAGGATGACATAAGATGGGTATTTGGTCTTGGTGATTCCGGGAGAAACATAAAAAGATGGGTTTCAGTAGTTAAAATTATTTCAAATAGGAAGTTGCTGTTAAGCGTTATGTCAGCTTAGGCTATCTCGAGCTCCAACCTCGGAGAACATAGTAGGTTTACAAACTTTATGTACGTTCTTCTCGTTTCTCTTCTTTCATGCTTTCACCCCTTGCTTCAGTATGATATTTTTCAATTGCAATTACAACGTGGTAAAACGGCAATGCATCCTAGGATGAGGTTGCTTCTTGCGATCGTGGATGTGATATACCAGGAGATTCTTATAGCTTAATATTGATACAAGTGAACATAGTAAATAACTTAATAAATAAATGCTAGTTTATCTTACATGAAGGAAGAAGCAGTCAACAAGAAGGGGTAATTATAGGCCAACCTCCGAATTGTTACATCAGCCACTAGTTGTCTCATTAAGCTTTACTACGCTGAATGTAGGCCACACTCTTAAATGGATCTAATCAAAAAGTCAAGGTTAAGAATGGTAAATCTTGATGAGATATATAGTGATCGGAGAAATATTTCACCTTGTCTCGTGGGAACAATTTTCTCAAGTACTGTCATTACATTACCTATCCGCTTTGAATTTCAAAGGGACTCGAAAATGAAAGGCTACAAGTCTACAACAATTGATGGTTACGGAGGATGCAAACGTTTCTCCCCGCCTGTCTCTCCTCTTTCTCTTTCATCCCCCCCCAAAAAAGGATGTACTCCTTAAAAAAGAAAAAAAGACTAAAACTTGTATAAAAAAAAAATTAAAAGGTACTAAAGTTAACAAATTTTCAGGTAGGTGCCTGTTATATTGAGTAAAATAATCAACATCGGTATTATGTGTTATTTAGTTCATATATATGATTATTATATTTAAAAATAAACAAAATAATTATATTTGTGAATAAAATAATCACATACTATGTTGCACAGGTATTTCAAAATTGGTGACGCACTTGTTTTCGAAACATATCGGAAACTTAAAACTTGTATCGGAGGAAAAAATTCATCTTAGCTTTTTTTTTTTTTTTGAAATTTTTTTTGATACACTTTGAAATGGCTAAAACACTTATTTTGACATTGTTTTACACTTATTATCTTCTCCCTCATTAGCTTTGATCCTTTACAAATCCAGTCCTCATTCTATTTTCTATTGAATTGAAGAAATATGACATAATTTATTGGCTAAAGCTAATTTTTTTAACTATCTTTGAGGTAATTATATATATATATATATATATGATGTGACTTACTCATATATTCTCATTTTTTTAAAAAAATAGCCATATCGAAGTTTTGTATTGTATCAGGTATGAAACTTATACCAGTACCCATGCAACATAGGTCACATAGTATCAAAGGGCATTTTAGTTATTTCATAGAGTGTAAAAGGCACCTCCATGACAAGTAAGTGCCTTTGGCTGTACTTGGGAAATATTTCCAAAATAAGCTTATGAATAAATAAGAAATATCTCAAAATTTATAATCGCTCAAAGAAAAAATAAAATGCAGGTAAGTCCTTATTTTTTAAGTTACAAGATAATCTCAATGAGCAAACAATCTTAGTACACGAAAATTACTCTGATGATACCTTGAGCGTTGAATCCAAAAAAAAAAAAAAGTCTAGAGTAGTTTATCTGTATGTAAATGCATTTCTTCTAGTTACATGTATGATACTCAATGTGAATTAAAATAATTTTATTTAAATTTTAACTAAACTTACTTAATTTTATTTATATAAATAAAGTTTTTTGTTACATCTTTATACCTAGATATGTAAATATAATTTTTTGAGAAGATTTTTCTTTAAAAAAAATAAAGAATTACTTGCGGCAACATTTTCATCATTGTCTTTTTGATGAGGTCATGTAGCACTAGTTCATTACCATGTGCCTCGCAGCTTTAGATATATGCATTAATCAAGCAGAGGTATTTTCATGTGTTTATGTATAAAAATAACGTAAAACTATGAGAATAGGACACCACAAAAAGCTAAAACCTAACAGCAGATTTATTTAAGTCTTTTCTCTATATATTTTAAAATTATATAACAAATTGAATTTCATTAAATTATTTTTTTGACTCTCTTTTGTAATATTGTTGTTTATTTTAAAAGAGAAGCGTTGAAGGGCAACGTGATGAGATATGCGGCACTGTACGGTCGTAATCCCCTCCCCACCTTCGTTATCGTTCCTTTTCTTCCATTTCATTGCTTTGATGCTTGTTTTCATGTGTTGTGCTTCTTAGATGCTTTGAGAGATGCTTCTCTTCCCTTAATTTTTGGTCACTGTCATTCTGAGATTTCTTTCTCCCGATCCTCATCCCTAGCCCCCAACGCATAACCTTCTTCCCACAAACCGTCTTTAAAATAACCGTCCAGTCAATTTCGGACACGTCAGCGCGCCATTCACAATTTCTCTGCTCCTTCGTCTTCGACTTCATCTACAATTGACATGCGCCGAGGTCGCACTTGGCAACCTACCCTTTCCCTCCTCCCAATCCCATCCTTCGCCTCCTTTCCCCGTTTATTTTTCAATTCCATGTTTTAGGATTTCGATTTCCTTTTTCACTTTTAGGCTTCATTTTTTCGGGTGGGTCCCAAAAGTTTTCCGGTTAGCTCCGAGCTAACTTTGTATGGGATCGGCGGGGATGCGGATGGGGCTTTGGGGATCGCAGATCGTCGTCGCCATGTTGCTCTGGGGAAGCCTTACGTGCGCCGCCCAACCGCCTAGGGTTTCTTTGCCAACCAACGTGTGTCCCACGGTGTCCGTTATTCAATCGATCTTAAGGTTTCCAGATTGGACCTGCTCGCTGACCGATACTGTTGGATCCATCGACTATGTTGGTGTCACCGAGGTAATTTCTTTTCTTTTCTTTTCTTTTCATTTTTCCTTTCTTGCAATATAATATCTCTGTGATATGGGGTGTGGTTAGCTATTTTAGTGTTGCCTGCTTGTGGTTATTTTTGGGGAAAATAACTTATTTGTTGAATTTAACTCTACGATTTGGTTCTGTCTGTCTAATACTCGGCAGTTTTGTAATTTCAGGATTAGAAATGTAATTTCTTTAAAGATAATGAGTATGAGATTGTTCTGAACCAGCCCATTGTCAAGACTGCCATGCACATCAACTGAAACTTCGTTCTTTTTGGTCATGAGAGAACCTTTTAGTTCATATATTGGATATATGTTTTTGTCTGTACTTAGTACTGGAGCTGGTACACAGTGTCTTTGCCAAAACTCTTGCCTATTGTTAGCACAAAACAAGGAAATTGGATGTTAAATGTTAGTGCATGTTTGGATTAGATTATGGGTAGAATTGATTATGGGTGGAATTGGGTTCGAGGAGAATTGAGTTTGAAAGAATTGGTTTTGTTTGGATTAAGTTAAAAAAAAAATTGAGTTTTGCTATGAAATTACCATAAAGGGTAGATATGTAAAAGCAAACGCTCATTACCACAATATTATCAAGGGAAAATATGTAAAAGCAAGTTCCAATGGTGAGAAGTGAGAATTGATTTTGGCAAGAAGCTACTCTAGGCAGCTTCACCCAAAACTTGGTTTTGCATCTTCCCAATGCAAAATCATTTTTGCCTCAACAATTACCAAACAACCCAAAATGGGTTGTAACTCGGTTTGGACCCTGCAGAATTGATTCTACAGGGTGTCCAAACATGCTCTTAATCAGATTACATCTAGATAGTGTTGTACCCTTGTGATAACCTGGTACAATTGTCTGATGGAAGAAGCTAATGTTACTTCTTTCAATATATGCATGCCACTTTCTTTTCTTTAAGCTCTGTTACTGCTCCATGTTACCATTGAGATACCAGCATTATGAGGAAGCAGTTTTGCCATGGCTTTCCGCATATGGTTGCTCTTTTGTCATATAAACTTTGCAACAAGGAGAACTATGTTGACATTGATAATAGAATGTTGAAAGAATGGTTCTTATGGAATCTGCCCATTTGTAATATGCAGGGAGATGAGATTTCATTGCAAAAAGCCCTAAATATGGTTCACAAGAATAATCATGATTATATCGCCGTACTCTTCTATGCATCTTGGTGTCCTTTCTCTCGGATATTTAGACCAAGTTTCTCCATCCTGTCTTCTCTATATCCCTCCATTCCTCATTTTGCCATTGAAGAATCAGCCATCAGGCCGAGGTTTGTGATGTCATGCTTCTATCATGGTCTGTTCTGAGTTCATTTTTCATGGCTGAAAATAACTTCAATGCAATTTTTGCAGCATACTATCAAAATATGGTGTTCATGGTTTCCCTACACTATTCATTTTAAATTCTACCATGCGTGTCCGTTATCATGGCTCCCGCACCCTTCGTTCTCTAGTAGGTTTCTACAGTGATGTTACTGGTAAGGCCATTCTTGCACTCTTTACTTTGGGATTTCCATTTTTTTTTCTTCTTTTTTAAAGTTCCTTAGTATAAATCGATTTTGAGTGCAAGTTTTACATGAGAATCTGAGAAGTAGCCGAACCATAATAAGTGATAAGTATTAAAGACACTAGAAAGGGAGTTCCATCGTAAAGGCACACCAGCATATGCATGTATGAGTTTACTTTGAAATCTACATTCATTTGACAACATAGACCAATAGGTTATGGAAATTATTTGTCTCATGTTTTTATAGGACATTTTTTTTTTCTTTCCTAATAGTTTGGTGATAGGTGAAGATCTAATTTTAATATTTGATTATGAACATGCTTTCCCTGTCTGTACCCTTAACTGACCTGTCTTGCAGTTTAAGTAATAAACTGTTGTAGTTTAAGCACAACTAAGCCTATAGATTGTTATTTCTCTTGTAATAAGTCTTAAGGGGGGGAAAAGGAGTTGCATATCATCTATGTTTGAGTGTAATACTGAGTATTTTAACAATGTTGTATTCTTTCTTTCCTTGTTATGCATTTTCATGCCAGCTAAGGTAGGTGTCTTGATTTTCTCTTATTCGGATCATAATTCGTCTGTTGATATAGGGATTACAACTGTTTCACTTGATCAACTATCCCTTGAGAAAATTGGGCGCCTGTCAGTTAATGAGAAGCATGGTAACACTGAGCCAGAAAGTTGTCCATTTTCCTGGGCAAGATCTCCAGAAAATTTGCTGCGGCAGGAGACATATTTGGCTCTGGCCACTACCTTTGTCCTTCTGAGACTACTATACTTCTTTTTCCCTACACTGCTTATATGTGTTCAATGTGCTTGGAGAAGGCTCATCCAAAGTGTTAGATTAGGGAGCTTGCTGGAACATCCCTTGGTATATCTGAAGCGAATAATGCAGTCTTTTAGCCGTCTAAAAGAGCCATGCAAGAGAAGTAATCTGCAGGAAGGAGCAATGAATGCTAAAGCATGGGCTTCTAAGTCCCTTGCCACAGTTTCAATTGGGGAAGGAAGCACGAGCCGTGGGATGCACCAGTAACCAGATAGTACTGACCAGTTTTCCACCATGAAAATGGAGATTTGGATATACCCTATGAAAGGCTTGGCTCCAGAATATGCCATGAACTTTTAGAGTCAATATCTCAATATCTTCACACCCTTGATGGGTTTGACGGGGCCTAGTGACCTTGTAAAGGTCAGTTGTGTTGCTGAATGAAGTAATCCATCCCATGTTTGTAATACTTCTTCATTCGGTATTCTAGAAAATTGAGACTTAAATGTGTATAGTTCATAAGTAGCAAACTCAAGCTGAAATCTGTAATTTTTTTGTCGTGTAGGTTTACTTGAAGGTCTATCAGTGACCAGTTCATAAATTAATTCTTCTTGTTGGAAGTGAATTGATTGTAAATCCTGCTTAGGCCTGTTAATTATTGGACATCATGTTGATGTACGGGCTGCTTGATTTTTCAGAAAACTTTAAACATTAATAAAATGATGACCATCTTGTTAAAATATTATATATTTATTTTATATCAGAAGCTAGAGTAAGTTGTTTGATGAATCCTTCCTTCCCTGCGGGGATTATTAGAAAATAACGAGTTTGTAACAGGGAGATCCTTTGCTAGCCTATTGTGATGACTCCAGGCTCAAAGTATGGAGATGCGAGTTAGAACTTAGAAACAGGTCCTAAATATTCAGGTAGAACATACAACCAGTCTGCATAGAGACTGAAGACCAAAATGTGACTAATGAGATTCTTGCAGAGCTTAGGCTTCAAATTTGGTAGTCAGTTGTAATACTGTAATGATATCTCCACGGAAGCACTGTAAGAGTTAGCAACTCTATTGAGCACCCACCGAGACATTGTCGTTCTTCACAATCTGCGAAAGGAGCATTCTTTGAGAAAGTCATTAAACAGAATAAAATTTTGTTTGAAGGAGAGGGAGAGGAGCGAGAGTAGATATCATGAAAAACAATAATGCTTACTTCATGTGTGACATAAATTAATCAAAGTTTCCGTGGTTTACTTTAGGTACATATAACATTTGATTTCAGTCACGAATAATGTAATTGATGTATTACTTATCCTCTGTTCCGCTACAACTACCACTGCAATATTGTACCAGAGACAGTCCAAAAATCCATAAAGGTTCTTGTATCAATTATATCAAAACAATCCTGAAATTAAATAGTTCAATTTTATTTAGCAGTATTACTTGTTACTCTAATTTTAACTAGCATGTTCAGCAACAACTGATATAGACAGAAAACATACATCAACACTAAGTTTGTCATAAAACACGTCCCACTTTTTCATGCATGGGGATAATCAAAAGATGGAAAGGGAGAGCATAAACTTTGTTAACAATTAATATTCATCCTCCGATCAAAACCCCGAAGGTTCATCTTCAGCAAGGCAGGTCAAATTACCGTGGTTCATCTTAAATAAAGGAAACTCATAAATATATTGAACTAAATAAATAAGAACCCCACCGGAAAAGCCCATATAAATTTTACTTTCCAAAACACTACCTGAGTTATATATTCCTTGATCCTGTCGCTAACTGGTCCATCTAAAGCTCTCTCAGCAAGCTCATAATATAAAATATTGCCTTCAGGACTGTTAATTTTGTCCTTCTGTAAATATCTACAAAGAAAAAAGATGACACAGCGGATTACTTCCACTCTTTTTTAGCTATTGATTGTGGTAGTCAGAAGCACCATCAAATGCAATAACTCTTATAATATAAAAATTTCATCACATTGGACAATTTTACCTTTGCAGAACAAGATTTTCTAACGCCTGCTTAACATTTCCGAGGACAGGATGGCTTTGTTCGTTTTCACACAAACCCATCCGTTTCATATGGTTCCAAAGACTTTCTGCAATGCTCTCACCAGAAGAGGGTTTTCATTAGGAAGACAACAGCCAAGTACATAAAAGTATTTCTTGCCATTAAATTTTGGCAAAATTTTAGGCCAATGACAAGCTAACTACAAAAATCAGAAACTTTTGTTTATTGCACTCATCAAGACAGCTCAACATAACTGCATTTGACTGCCAAAAGTTTACCATGTGCATATGCATACATATATAAATTTAGGGTTAGTTAATTGCAAATTCACAATCATACCTTCTGGAATTTTGCCACCAGCAAGATATACAATACTAACTATGACAAAAGTAAAACCAGTCAGATGTGCAGCGTTGACGTCGACAACAAATTGCTTATATGCATCCGGAGGAAGTTGACTTATGAGAATATAGGATTTTGAATCTGAGACATCTGGAAGAAAGCACATATAAAAGTATAATTAGAGGAAAATGGAGAGAGTAACATCTAGAACATAACTGAACAGATCTAGGAATACAGACAGAGTAAAAAGCAATTTCATATAAAATTTTCTGCTTCCCTTCAACTATATATGCGCATCATGCAAATTGAGCATCTACTCTTACCATTACTAGGTAAGAGCATCATTCACGAAAATCATTTAAAGACAATCCAAATCCAGGGCAATTCTAAGATCCATACAGCCCAAACAACAATTCAGTAAATTATTCATGAACTACCTGCAACAGCTAAAGGAAGAATTAGTATGTACTATGCAGTAAATTTCTTCAGCAAATGAGAAATACGCATGAGAACTAAGCAACCATCCCATGTATATTATTATTAAGAAGGCAAGGGCCATATCACGGTTCCATCCTTTCCAAATATGAATCCATTGTCAAATTGTTAACTAAAAATTCACATAAAAGGGTGCGAGTACGGAAGTTGAGCATTGTCTAAAAAGAATATCCCAAGCACTCATTCCAAAGTCTAGTATGATCTAAACTGAAATAATAAGAATGACATCACTTCTCACTTTTTTGGGAAAGCCGCATCTGATTTTTGGACGACGGCTGACATCTTTGAAGCTCTCTCACTTCATAGCCAAATATACTTGAAAGCTTTTCTTTAGCCTCATTTATCACCAAGGCAGGAAGGTTACGCTGGTGGTAGCTTTTTGTAACCAGCTGAGTAAGTTCTTCCCTCTTAATTGGACACCCTGAGGTTTGATGAGTTTTAAAAAGTATGTAGCGGATTACTTCTCCAACAAGCTTGTCCATTTCCTAGAAAAGAAAAAGGTACTTATTATTTCCAAGAACATTTCGATGAATCAAATTATCCAGTCTATTTATATAAAAGTCAATTGAGTAATGAAATGCAGGCATTCACCTCCTTTGAAATTCCAAAATCTTCGGTGGCATTTGCCATCCTGCCAGCAATGTAAGGTATCAATAATCATAGAACTTAATTTCACCATGCTTACAGATAGGAAACATAAAAAATAAAAAAATCTCCGAAAAGAAATGAGAAAACAAGCTTCCAACAGATCATCATCAGCTAGTAACTAGCCTAAGCATATGTCAATGAAGGTTCAGAAAAATAAGTGACTAAGATTGCCAAGTCTTGGTACAGAGGGCAAGGGAAACCTCATTTATCCAGTGGGGAACTGTGTTTGGGTATTCCATAGAACTCAGTACCTATAACAATATATACAGAGAGCACATACAGAAATCGCATAAACATGATAATAGCATAAATTTTGAAGCAGAAAATGAAGTACTGAATCAAAATGGCAAGAGACAGAACACGTAAGGCACTGGCATTTGCCCCTTCTCAGTAGGGCATTCTGTTTACTGGAGTTGAACTTCTAAACTGAAATTGAAAAGTGAGAGGAACTAACCTGATTGAAGGCAAGAATCGTCTCCGAACCAAGTCGAGAAAGAGAACAAAAACGATGAAAGAGCAACTAACCTGAGCTTGGGCTTGAACGAGGTGAGAGAAAGGGCGAGAGAGGGGGAAAATAGTTGAGGTGGTACAGGTTAGAAAGACGTAACCCACAGGCTTGCGTTAGTAATGGGCAGTGATCAATTATCTCACCGCTCTAAAAAGAGCCTAATTATTATTGGACCAAAAACCATCCACGCGCCCAAAAATTTATCGTGACAAAAACGCCACTAATTTTTCAGAGTTACGAGATCAACAACTTAAATTTTACTTCTAAAATTATTTTTATTAATACCGTTATTTTTATTATGCATATTGCATAATCAATAAGTTGTTGTAATACGCACAATTACTAAAGTAATTAAGAAAATATGAATAAAACAATTTGTCAAATAGCATCACCAAAAAAAATGTAATATTTATAGAATTAAATTTTGTATTATTTATGTCTTTGAGTTCCGTGAGCCATTTGGTGTAAAATGGATTTGTGCTCTTTTAATTTCCCTCCCTCCTTTTTTTTTTTTTCACTTTATGGTAAACTAACGGGGCCTAGGCCCAAAGCAAAAGAACACTAAGCAGAAATAAATCGGGGCAAGAAAACCCGTTACATCATCATCCTGCAGAATCTGCACCCCTCCTTTTTAATTTTGTTCTTATGAATAATGCATTAACTCCGCTCCCATCATATTTCAACATGAACTGGGCCAAGCTTAAAAAAAGCCAGTTTTCTATGGGCCTAAAAGGCCAACTAGGCCCAGGTTCTCTTTTTTTTTTGTTTAAATTCAAAATTAATTAAAAAGAACAAAAATATAGAAAAACAAAAAAATTTCAAAGTAGTGTCTGAGTCTATATGAGGATTAGGAATTTCAAATCTGACAAAAGTCTCCGACTCAAATGGGCTCCATTACATCACGATCACACAGTATTCAGAGGTCCTCTTAGCCCACATCAGCAACCATGTGATCGTCGCTCATATACTATATTAATATTCAATCCAACGGCCAGTTTCTCGCTAGTCTTGACATAGACGGTAGAGATTTCCCAGTGGAAGTAGCCGAGGGTTTTGTTTCTTCCAAGTCGTATTTCTGGCCATGGATTCTACTCTATAATCTTTCCTTCAACCCAATCCAACGGTTCCGTTGTGAAGTACATTTTGCTCCAGAGGCAGTTTCCCAGTAAGCAAAATTGCAGACTTTGCGAAACACACTGAGAGACAGAGAGAGAGAGGCGATGGAGAAGGAGAGGGAGCAACAAGTTTACTTGGCCAGACTCGCTGAACAAGCAGAGAGATACGATGGTATTATTTCTTTCGATCCTTTGCCCACTGAGACTTCACAGTTTCTTTCATGGTTACCTATTTTTTTCGCCGTTAATTTTCGACATTAGTGGCACTTTGCTGCTTACTAAAAGTGTTACCGAACTAACAGTCTCGCGCCATCTTCGAGTGAAATTTTATGATTTGTGGGTTTCTGATGGTAATAATCAGTTTGGGTTGGTTTGTGTCATTGATTTTGCTCAGTAGCTTTCGTGGGTTTTGTGTGATTCATCACGTAAATACTATTCAGTCTTTGAGTAAGCATTCTAGTTCTTTGGGTATGGATTTGCTTCTCTATCGCTTATTTCCATCCTAGTAGTTTACCATCAGATGGATGGAGCATGTAGAACTTAAACTGAGTGGAGAAAGCAATTCAAAAATGGTTTACTTCAGATCATTCAATATTAGGGTCTTCTCATGGTCTATGGTAAAAACTTTGGTCTCTAAAATGGTTCACTTCCATGTTTGTTTGATGTATCTTTTTGGCTATTCTGGTTCCAGAGATGGTTGAAGCAATGAAGAAAGTTGCTCAGTTGGACGTGGAACTGACAGTGGAGGAGAGGAATCTTGTCTCTGTGGGGTATAAGAATGTAATTGGAGCAAGAAGGGCATCATGGCGAATATTGTCTTCCATTGAACAAAAGGAAGAGGCCAAGGGAAATGAACTCAATGTGAAGAGGATAAAAGATTACAGGCAAAGGGTTGAAGATGAGCTCTCAAAGATCTGCTATGACATATTATCAGTCATTGACAAACACCTCCTTCCATCTTCCTCAACTGGGGAATCAACTGTTTTCTACAATAAGATGTGAGATTTACTTAATTTCTTTTCTACTCTACTAGTGTATGTAGATATTTCAGTACTCTGTGGCGTCCAATGCTTTCTTAATAGAGTAAGATTCAAGATGTAGCTTTGGAAGTCTCAACACCCTTGCAAGAAGTGATTTGGTTTTATATTTTAAAATTATAATGTTACTACCTGCAGCTACAATACCATTTGGTGTTATCAAAAGTTAGTGACTGGTGCGGTTTTATTGAGTTTTTACTCTCTTTTTCCCCTTTTAATTGAGTATGGATATTATTCTTTCAAAGTTGAATTTGGTTCAAGTGAATGTTTATATATCATTACTATGTATATCAGGTTTTTGGTGATATTTATGTGCATTCACTCTGTAGGACTTTCTTCACTTTTATTTCTTCCTTTAATTCAACAACTGTGCTCAATGCGGTCTTTCTCTGTTGGTTTCCAAGTGTGTTTGTTTGTATAGTTGTTGGGGAGCTGACGCTTGTTGTTTTTCTCTGTAGGAAAGGAGATTATTACCGATACTTAGCTGAGTTTAAATCAGGTGATGATCGTAAAGAAGCTGCAGATCAGTCACTTAAGGCCTATGAGGTGAATTTTATTTTGGCTTCTTTCATTGATTCCTTTGGTCAATTCTCTCTATCACTCTTCATTTGATTTTAATTATGCTTGTTATCTGGAAACTGATAGATAGTTGGATTTATCTGTGATGCAGTCAGCTATCAGTACTACTTCCTCAGATCTGCCCCCAACTCATCCAATCAGACTTGGCCTGGCACTGAACTTTTCTGTCTTTTATTATGAGATATTAAACTCCCCTGAGAGGTTTTCATTTTTCTTCTCTATTATAGTTAATTTCTTCAAGTGTTCAATATAAAGATTTTGTTTTTTGGGGTAACATGGGTATTTTTGTTTCTCCAATCACATTTTCTAGATTAGTTTGTTTAGTTTCTGTCATGTTTACATCCTTTCTGTGTTGTTTTTTTTGGTGTTAGTAAATTGCTGGCTATACTGTTTACATTATGCAGGGCCTGCCACCTGGCTAAGCAAGCATTTGATGAGGCTATTGCTGAACTCGATAGTCTCAATGAAGAGTCCTACAAGGACAGTACCCTCATTATGCAGCTTTTGAGGGACAATCTAACCTTATGGACCTCAGACCTGCCTGAGGAGGGAGGTAATTTTTATGAAATTTCTTTACCACGATGAGGTTTTCTTTATTCCTCTAGCTGAAGAGTAAGTTGATAGTACTGTTTTTAAGTGATCTGAAGGACCCTTCAACGAGAATAATGTAAAATTTATTTTGTCATGTATGGCTCCTTGCATTTCCTTGCAACTTTTCCTAATAATCTTTACAAATTCTATTTGTTTGACATATTTTGATTTATATTGATGCTAGAGTGTGATTTATTTTCAATTTGCTGGTCCTTGTATTGCGCTTCTGATTATTTAACCTTCAGTCTGTTAAGTTGTTTCTAGAATTGTATGCCTGAGGATGATTTGTGTAACTCTGGATTTGGGAGGAAAAATGGCGGATAGGGGGTGCAGTTATACATGTACTCTGATGGGATTCTTGTAAAAGAAATATTTACCTCTTATAAGTGCACATTATTTGATGAAATTTTCATGTGAAGTTTGCTTCTGCTGTAGTTAATTAGATTTGGTCCTTGTGTAATCCGGTTACAGATGAGTAATTCATTGCTGCTAAAGAGGAAGGTGTTCCAAGACTAGTTGGGTTCTAGCAATCTAGGATTTAGTATGTGCATGTAATGAATATAATTACATCATTCATTGCCTCCTTGAAATTTACTGCCCAGGAAGTGTGTATTAAACAGAGCAAAACTTTTTGCCTTTTATCTTATTTTAATCACAAGTGGCATGCTGTTAGCAGTTAGAAAAAGTTATTCATTGTAGAGTACATTTTCCATGGTCATTTTCCAACTAAAAAGTAGGAACTTTTTTTTAAAAAAAAGAAAAATTAAATGCACATGCTGATTCTTTCAATTTTAACATGTGTCAAATTGGCAGCTGAGCAATCAAAAGTTGATGAATCTCAAGCGGAGGCAAGATAAATCTTCTGTAAGTGTTTTATTTCTCTACGTCGTTACTACACTGCTTTCTGAAACTTAGTTAGCTTCGCATTGGATTATATCCTTTGTGGATCAATTACTGATTTGTATTCATTTTGCAGAGGGGGTTGGACAGAAAACAGTGATTTAGAGACTAGATTTGGTCATGAAGGGGCTACAGGAGCGTGAATATTTGCTTAGTAGTAGTTGTTGTAGTAGAAATAGGGTTATGGCTGTTTATCTTGTATTTTATGATTTGATTTTTCACAAATACTGAATCTAGATTTGTGACTACTTTTCCCCTTATCATGATTGCCTGTCGTGAACTTGCAGATGGTGGATTCTTACTTGTTTACCTATTCTAATGTGTTATTGCCTCCTAGTTAATCAGGTGCTTGAAATAGTGGCATAAATTAATTGATCATTAGACAGCACCTTTGTTTTGTTCTACTCTGAATAGTAATTAGATGGCACTTGTAGGAATGAATTGAGGAAGTAAACAATTCCTATGTCTTTCACGAGGCAATTAGGTGAGGGCTATGCCACTTACTTTTTTAGAGGGGTAGTACTATTCTTATTTTAGTTGGGTCAGATTGCCCATGTGAAAATTTAAACAAATTGAGTTATTTAATATATATCAAAACACAAATTTTTTTATAAAATATAAGAACATATGATATAAAAAAAAAAAAAAAGTGTTAAAAAGATAAACTTAAAAAAGTTACTTCTTGTCATTTTTTTTTTAAATTGTGCCATTTTTATATTTTATAAAAAATTATTTATTCTGTTACAGGTGAAATAGTCTTTTGAAACGATACTAAAATTACATTACAAATCTCATGAGAAATAGCCCTCACCATATTATTATTGGAAAACGATCATCTTGACTCCCTTGATATTATTCGTTTCGTGTCTTGTGTTGTGTATATGTAATATGTTGTTATTTCAATTTTCAGGCATCTTGGTATAAGTGAAAACAGAGAGAAAGAAAGAGCGCGAAAAATTAATAGCATGTAAATATTTTCTGAATCTTAATATATTGTCAACTTTTTCTAATTTGTTATCATCCCTATTAAAGCAGAGGAAATTCGAGATGTTCTGATTCAATACGTAGAAACCAATGGGTACTCATCTAATTAACCACTGAACTGTGCCATGAATGGTTTGAGGAGCCTCTGCATTGAATGACTTGGATCTACAAAGGAAAACTCATATTAGAGTCAGTTTTGTCCAAGGTGAAAATACAAGGAGAAAACAATGAAATGGAGAGGAGTTACGTAGTTACACCAGCAAAAAAATTGAACTTCGTCATTGTGAGAGTCCTTAGTTCGTTTTATAAACTTATTCTGAATCGTTGTTATCCACAGGCGGCGGCAGATTGACGAGAAAGGACATCAAGAATTTGTAGAACTCCTTGGCCTTCTGCACGTTGAAGGCATGCCCTGCATTCTTAATGACCACTAGCTGCGCGTTGTCCCCCAAATGCCTGTGATCCAAATCCAATGAGTTCTTGAGAAGGGATGGAATCACCAAATAAAGTAGGGTAAGAGCGCTATTAACCTTTTCAATCTGTGAGCCAATTCCAATGGGAATACTCGATCATGTTCTCCCCAGATAATTAACGTAGGCTGTGTCAGAAGCCAAATAAAATTCCTTTAACAGAACTTTTCAATGATAATTTAGAAAGCATCCAATGAACTAATAATGTAACAGAATTGAACCTGAGGAATCTTGGGCAGATCCGAAAGTTTTCTATCCTTCGCGATGGCTCGGATCAACTCTCGCCTCTCTTCGACATAGTCCCTGCACATTGTCTACCCATATTCACCAGTTTTTAGCTCACTCAAAACTCATAAGTGCACACATTGACCATAATAGCATTCCAAATTATATACAAAATTATCCTTATTTAACAATTGGGTATTCCAAGTTCTTTTATACATGATGAGTCAGAGTCTCCCCAACTTCTCTGTTTCCTCGCTCCCTGCTCTGGGTAATGGCAGTTACTGCTAATTTTTTAACATCCTTCCTACCAAATTAAACAAAGAAAAGCTAATTTTTTATGCAAACCTGTGAGTCTGTGACTGCGAGTGCTCAAATGACAAGGGTTTAAAGAGAGAGAGAGAGAGATAAGGATGCGGCATAAGTGAATTGGGGCTGGGGTTCTTACATCAATAAAATCAGTAAGCAAGCAAGAAGGCAACCATCCCAATGGAAGAGGTCTGAAGAGGGTAAAGCCCATGAGCTCCTTAAGCTTATCCGGCGTCTGCGGCACCAAAATCATCGCAGCTTCTTCTAAATCCGTCACCGGAAAAAGACCTTCCTTGATGTCCTTTTCTTCCAAGCACACCCCAGAGCAGCATATCACCACCCTCTCGACAACTTCTTTATACTGAACCGCTATGCTGTATCCTATGAACCCGCCGTAGCTCAGCCCCACCAGACTCAACCTGCGTACCGAATTAGCCTCCATGACCCGCATCACGCACTGAGCCTGGAACGAGTCGCTCCGTTCGGGCCGGGTCGTGAACGACCCGCCGAAGAAAAGCAGGTCCGGCACGTACACATTGAAGAATGGGGTTAGGTGGCGGATGATTTCGCCCCATTGCCACAATGCGTTAGCCCCAAGCCCGTGGATGAGGAGGAGATTTGGTTTAGACTCTATTCGGGTTTTGGGTACCCAGCAATGCATGATAGTTCCGTCTTTGAGGTCAGTGGTAGAGGATCGGAGTCCCGACCTTGAGAAGGTGGATCTATAGCACCAGTTTTTCGATTCGGTCAAGCTGAAGCAGTTCGACATTTTCAGAACAATGGAGATGGTCAAGCTAATAATTTTGTACAATCAGGCATATCTGTTCTTGGTCTCTTTTGATGCTGTTTACAGTGAATGTGTGCTCGGATTATGTGGATTTTTAACAAGTTTAAAGGTGGAATATGTCCCAGAAGTTTCGTCTTTTGGAATCTGTGGGGGATGAGATCACGCTCATAAGCTTCTTTGATATGAGCCGTGAATGAGTCAAGAGCTTAGATTCTTTTGACATGTGAGCTCAAAGCTTGAGTAAGACATGAGCCTTACGGCTTCTCTAGAGGTAAGACAGTTCTGGTGAAGGAAATCAATGTGAGACTGGAGAGGAACAAGTCGTTCACCTACAATGAATTGTCTCTCACCTATTTCTGTGGAGCAGCGACTCTGGTTGGATAATGTTTGAGACGAGAATCTTCAATTAGATTAGTGAAAATGGTCCCAAAATTAAAAAGCATGATGATTACTGACAAGGAAAAGGAAATGATGAATTATTAAAATTATAAAAAAAAAAAAAATCTCTTGGCCCTTATTTCTTCTCATAAGTGTTGCGTTGGCTATCAACGAGGGTCAGTTGCATCTTGATGAAGTTAGATGGTATAAAATGGCTGCTAATTTAATGGGCAGGCTATTCCAATATCATTACCTTTTTGTGGAATTTATGTCTTTAAATTGGAGTCGCTGGAAAAATCACGAAAAATTAATCTAACAAGGAGTTAAATTTTATAATAATTGACAATTTTAATTTAATTATATAAAAAACTAACTGTTGTAATTCATAGCCTTACCCTCTTAAGAGAGTTTAGCAACGACCTAACATCAACCATAATATTCCATTCTGTAAAGCCGAAATTTCTAGGGCACGTGAAAGTCTATCATTCAATAATACGATAGATAAAATCATAGACTGGTAGGAGCAGTTCGGATAACTTGTGTAGTTTCTTATGAAACAAAGACACTTGGAGTATGGATTCAGGTATCGATACCTTTGCCGTGCGAAAAATATTAGAGCGAATATTTCAATTTTTTAAAGGTTTTTTTACCAATTTGAGTCTTGAAAATTTTAAAAAATCAATTAAAATAATTTTTTTAAAAAACTCAAGTGATATTATGATCAAATTTTTCATCTTTCAAAAACTCATGATACAAAAAAATTTGTTAGGGACCCAAATAATTTCTATTAAATTTTTCAAGAAATAAAATAACTTTTTAATCTTAAAATTACGGTAAAATGGCAGTTTCAGTTTTAACTTTTAACACAGGTGAACGACAAATCCAGGTCTATCGAATTTTAAACCTAGATGGATTTGGAACTGGCCGCAATTCATGAACAAGATTCTTGATATTCAACCGAACGATTTGTTTCGATCTCTTATGCAAAGTTCTATGAGGCTATCTTTGATTCATAGTTCTTTCTTGTCCCCAGACTACGAACTGAGTGTGATTTAGCTAGCCTTACAAGCTGACTGACATAAGGGCATTCTTAGTAATGGACAAAAGCAGATCATGCTAACCTAATCCATGAAATTAAGCTTCAACACTGATGAAAATATAACCAATAAACCAATCTAAAAATATGCTTCTTTGAAGATTAGTCCTGTCCACCATTATCACCATGCAAAGACAGTCAAGCTTGGTAAGCCGAAGCAGATTGTAACGAGCTACACATTATCTTTGCTTTAAACAAAATAACTACTAATAACGGATCAAAAACAGATTATAAGAACATAAACAGCGACCCTTTGTATCAAAGATTTCAACTTCAACACCCGTCAAATGTTTATTTAGACATAGAGGAGATTGAATGTAACCAAAGAGGGGATCCAGAAGAGCAAGAAAAGTTAATCTGGATAATTACAAACCCCCGAAATTTTGGTCGCAAAATTAAATATTTGCCCCCAGAACAAGGCCGTCAAGAAATCGATCCTCGGATCTCAGCCCTTGCAGCCGAAAGAAGAGGCACTTCATTTTTAACCAAAAAAAACTCAGTACACAACTCGTCTACGTATACAGTATACTAAGCGAGCAATCTAAAAGGATGCGCGAGCTGAACCAGCAGAAATGTGTGGTCAATTATATATATGAGGTGGGTAAAAACCCTAAAATCACATACCTATTATGGGCCTGCACTTCGGTCTATCGGCGCCACCCCCGGCCCAAAAAAAAGGGTTTTGGCTGATTATTATTCTAATTACCAAAAAAATTGCAAAGCTAATAGAAAATGGAAAAAGGTTTTTTCAGAACTATATTTTTCTTGAAGCAGGGAAATCTTATTTTATGAAAAATTGAGTAAAATAAATGACACTCCGTAGAACCAAAAGAAAAAAAAAAATCATTCTATATGGTAAACAAGTCAAATTTAAACTTTCATTAATAATTAGGTAATCGAGTTAAGTATACGCAAATAGCTGACTTAGTATTAAGGTAATGTAAATATTTTATAATGTTATTATTTATTTATAATTTTTATACAAGTTCTGATAAGTTCAAGCTTAAATTATTTGATTCATATCGAATCCAACCCAACTTTGAAGCTTTTGAAAAGAACTCAAGTTTGGACTTTTTGCACGAGTAGAGTTGATTTTTTTGGGATACCCCCTCTCACACGGAACAAGAGTCACTTGTCTATTTCAAATAAATTTTGATACATCCATGGTCTATGGATAGGACTACTCTCCGTCCAAACAATCGTGAATCTCCAATCACATAATAGAAGCATATTCTTCATCTACACAAAGCTGCGTGGTCACAATTATGCAATATAAAAGACAATATACAGCAGATTCCTAGTACACTTCAAAGAAAGAAATCAAACAATCTCAAACGCCAAAACCTAATCAAGAAAGTAAATTTACAGGTCGACAAACCCTTCTTTCTTTCATTTTTTTACTTCTGGCAAATCGGAAAATTCAGTCAGGAATAACCCAACCATGTATGTAGTATACGTTGTTTGGTCCAATCCATATATTGGCATGCCGTGTAGAGAAACCCTTATTATTGCCATAAACTTCACCCACCAAGAATATAAGATACCATCACCTAAATTTAACCACAACGCAAGATATATCATCTTTACTGTCTCTTTTTAATGCTTCAGCTGTTAATTGCTTAGCTGCTTTCTGTGGGTCTCGTATCCTTCTAGCAATATCCACTGCCTCTTGATTAGGCATTACCTGATTTATCACATGCAAATGGAAAATGTTATCTAAAATACCCTCAAATGCAAGAATCATATTAGAGAAAAAGTATGCCTCAGTTTTCTGGCAACAAATTTTTGGGTTGCAATGATTCACCTTCCAAAGTCCATCGCTAGCAAGGATTAGAATATCGATATCAGCATCTATGTCAGCATTCCGTACATCAGGGTCTGATCGCAAGTGTGACTTGAGGCTTTTGTCTCCAAATGCGCGAGAAACAGCCAGTTGCCCATTTACTCGAGGGACATCACCTGAGATTCAGCAGAAATCATGACTAATGCTACTGTTAGTATTTACACAATGCCAACTTCACAACATCAAAGAAATGATATAATGTATATCATAAGCATGCAATAACCAATATATTACTATACTAGATCTATCCGTTCCTTTACAACTAGGTACTCAAAGGTGATTCCATACATCACACAATCACTCAATCTCTTTAGTATTATTATAAGCATATGGACACAATTAAACCACACTAGCAAAATCCCATGATTTGTGGACATAAGATTCACTAAAACGAAGAAAATGAGTAATTACACTGACCCTTAATTAATTTTATCAATAAGTGACAAATTAGCATTCAATTACTTTTCTATTTGGCTATTTCAGAAATTACTCCCATACCAAAAAGACCTGTGAATTACAGCTAACGTAGGGACCATTTTTTTAACATTTTAGGTACTTTAGGCTTCGACTCTAAGTTCTATGTTAAAACTTAGAAGTAGGACAACCTCAGTACCACTTGGTTATAGGTCATTTGGTACCATAAGGACCTTCATGTAAAGACAAACCAAAAAATCCCAACGTTCTTGATGTGGCAAAAAAAATTTCCAAGCAAAGACAAAACTACAAGCACAAAGCAATTTGTGTTAATACGACAAGAAATTTCTGCATGCAAAGTTAGTTAGGGAAACAAAGAACATGAAATCACATATTTACTTTCAAAATTATTCTGGAGCAGATTAAATGAATGGGCAAGACCCAAACTAACTTTGAAATATTGCTTGTGGCAACCTGCATATAATCTTGTTAACAGATGCATGGTTAATTCATTTATCTTATTTGACGTCAAAGCTATACAAAAAAACCTCCAACTGCTTCTAGAAGATTATCACAACAGTGGAAGTTAGATAAGCAACTTGAAAATAGTCTCTTTCCAGGGAATGGCAGATGCAGATTACACAAAATGACAAGATCTATACAAGAAACTGAACCTGAAGGCACAGAAATCAGACATTGGAAGAACAGTTGCATAAAAGTACCTGGCATGTTGGAGACAAAACCACCTTTATCCTCAATGCAGCCTCGTTCTGTGTTGGGCTCATGATCCGTGGTCATTTGTACTGCTTGACCTCTTCTTGAAAGAACAGCTCGAGAATCTCCGACATTAGCTACCCATAACCTTCGGCCATTAATCAATATTGCAGTTACGGCAGTTGATCCACCACGCCCCAAATCAGAACTATGTGAGAGAATTGCCTCATCTGTCCTCTCATAAGCTTTTGAGATAGATCCAGTAGGATCCTCCCAAAATTCTTCCTAGAATATTATGAAGAAGTATAAGAAAATAGCATTCCCAATCTAATATTTAATCAAACTAGCATAGAAGGTATACAATTATTTTTTACTACCGTCAGAGTAACAACCCACCTCCTTCAGGATATTGGAAAACAAATGTTTCTGTAAGTAGGCAGGTACACGGTCTCCCAGATGGCCATCATAAATTGCAAACAATCCCAACTCTTTTTCCTGTATCTGCACAAACTTGGCGACATGATAATCCTCCATCGGATGATTAGCTCTCCCTTTTACAAGGCTGAAACCATACTTTATTGACCCTTCATGGTTTTTCCCTTTACCAGTGCTGGATGAAGAACGTGCAGCTACAAGCTATAAAGCAACCAAAACAAAGAAGGAAAATGTTACGCCAGTTTAGGGGCAGATATACAGATGCAAGGAAAAGTATTCCATTTCTCAACCCATTTGCAGTGAATAGACACACTCACAGAGACACACGGTTATGATAATAATTTCCTATCAAACAACATGGCCCAAAACAAAAATTCCTGTCAAACAAGAGGAGCCTTGAGAGTTCTAGGAGCGATCAAGATGGAAACTTAGTTCATAAAACTACACAAAAATGTATCTGAAGTAGAAGTTACTAAAAAGGTTTAGCTTAGTTGTACTCTGGTGATGATTAAAACAGTCCTTGCTCCTTGAGAACAATTTGAGAAATCTTCCAAACAGTAGGATCAGGATAAGACTAGCATTCTATAACAAAGTACAATTCACTAACCAAGCAACTGTAATGCCTTAAAGAAAGGGAAATATGTTCCCTTCCAAATACAATGGATATCAAGATAAACGTGAATATGGATTATTTAATACCTCGTAGCTCCAGTCATTTATATAAAATTTAAATTCACATATAGAATTCAAGTTTCTCCAAAGGTAATGTCCAATAACAAGTAAGAATAAAGACATTGATATTCAAATTAACCATGCAAACAGTCCCCGCAAGATATTGAATTTCTTTCAGACTCAATACACAAAACATAAGTATCAGAAAAAGAGACAACTTGAGAAGATATTACATTCTCACCTGCGAGTAGGAAGCCTTAAAGCAGCATAATTTATCCATGGAAAAAGGTGAGCAAATTCTTCAATTTTTCAACAAATTCTCAACATAGACCACTTGGAAGACACCTCGAATTCAAATTTCGAAACAAACCCACTTCCCAAAATCACAAACCTCCTTGAAAATCACGAACTGCACAATAAAAAACCGAAAGCCTCTCGTTATAAATAAAACAGATGGATAAAAACCTCTCAAAAACAGCCCTAAAACCCCCCAGATAGCATAAGCATATGCAACAATAAAAATTAAAAGCAAGGAAAATACAAACTAGGTATTAGAGAATTTCATCTTACCGGTCCAATCAAAATTTAGAAATGGCCTAACTCGGTATCCTATGGTTGGATAGTTCATGCTCTTTCTCTTCTCCTGCTTCTTCCCCTTGTTATTATGAGTTCGCAGAAGCAATTAAATAAAAGAATGACAACAAGGAAGCAAATAAAAGGGAGAGAACATTTGAGAACTTTTCTAAATAAGAAATGATAATAATAAAGATTGCAAGAGGCAGGAATCGAAGGATGCTATGTCTCTATGTTATGATATGTAACCGTTTCGGGAAGACTTAAATATTGTAATGAAAAGAGAACAAGGGTACCCACAAAGCAGATTTCTTTCCTGTTGACTTTGCCATTTCTTCTACTGTTTTAGTTTTAGACTCTTCTCTCTCTCTCTCTCTCTCTCTCTCTCTCCCTTTTCCGCCCGGCCATTATTATTTTATTTCATTTTTTCTTTTTTTGCTACTCATCTTTTTAGTCTATTTTCATTTCATCATCTCAGGCGCCAAATATGTATAGAATGCTTTAAATATTTGTTATAGACACCCTTTCGGGAAGATATATACAATGAAAATTACAGTTTTTACATGGTTGATCATGTAAAGATTCCCAATATTTGCTTCATCCTTTGACTTATACCAACAAACTAATCAGACTAACAAATAATCAAAACGCCTTAAAACATATCCATTTAAATTGAAATATGACTAAGTGCCACACATGTAGTGATCTTATGAGAATTAAGTGAGACCTCTATAGATGTAGGCACTTGACACAGTGCAAGTATTTGTGTAAATTATTAGTTGTATAAATCATTTCAACAAAATTATGTATTTAATTTGAATATAAATAAATTTCTTGAGCTAATTAATCAACTGATTTTATATTTGTATATTTCAAAATGATTTAAACAGATTATTAGAGTAATTACTAGCAATTTCTGATGATAATTGAATTGTCAATGATACATTACAAAATCATTTTACACGTTAATATAAGTTCTTTGGGAACTGAGTTGCTGATTTGGTAGTTGTTGTGAGTCCTTCAAATTATGATTCAATACTAGCCCATGTACATTTTATTAGTTCACAAATTATAATCATATTAACGGCATTTCATTTGAAAATACTCCAATTTTCCCATTGCCTATTGCAGCCAGCCATCAAAGTTAGATGATTATTGATTATTGACCAACGAATTGAATTGGTCCAAATTTTTGACTCTCTTATCACAAAATTTTCCTCTTTGCGCCTCTTGTAGGAGAAGGCCAGTCAGCCATCCAATACAATGCAATTGGTCGATAAAAGATTTTTATGGCTCATTTAAGGAGCCTAAGAAACTTACTATTTTGCCTAACACGTAGACAAAGTTAACATAGAAAAGAAAAGAAAAAGGGCAAGAGATGAATCAACAAAAGAAAAGCAGCAGAACAAGTCAAAGTTAACCATCTTTTCTTTTCTTTTTTTCTTTTTTTTCTTATCAATTTTTACGCTCTGTTGCATTGCATGCTCCAAGTTTTAATATCATGGTGCGATATAATTCTAAAAGATTGTCTATACCTCTTACCAAGAGCCTAATAAGACCTAATTACTCTCAATTACAAAAATATTCCTTTACACCTTTTTAAATATAACTTTATTACAGGTATTACCACTTTTGACACTCACTCTCTATTAACATCTTTTTAGTTCGGTTTTGATTTAACTTGACCTTTAAAGTCTGAGTATTACTAATCCAGCCCTTAGCTTACGTATACTCCCATACAAATTAAACTCTAAATCAGTCTTTTCGGGCAGGTTTTGTTTCATTTCAATGTTCAAAACCATTCTTTCAGCAATCAACACCTTTGCATTACCTTTGTTCATTTAAATAGATTCCATTCCCCATCATCAAGTTGCTAACTTGATGTCATAACTTATAAGCAATAAGCGTGCACCATTCCCTATCTATGTTCAATAAATTAATCAAACTATTTCGCTTAGTGCTCAAGTTTGCTTGTGAGGCATATTCCTCTGTATTTTCTTCCCCATTTTCAAGAGCCTCTGGTTGTGACTTGTTAAGTAATGATAGTGAGATTTCTTTCAAACTGCATAAATTCTCAGGTTCTATTTTTTGCCACATTTATACGAGATAAGGAACATATATGATATATTCACCACTGTCTTGGTGGTTTAGTGGCAAGTAACTTCTTCGTCCGAATCCTAGGACACTAATATGGCTCTAGGCTCTAAGTGATTGAGGTATATTAATGTTTGACCTAAGCAGAAGGGTAGTGGTCCCATCTAACTTGGAATCCAATGCTTTGCTCTAACCAAAGAAAAATTAACAGAAAGGGAGAGTTCCTTTGATGATTCCTAAAGAGACAAAGCACACTGCACGCCCAAATAGGCAATAGCCCAATGATTAATAAGTAATAGGCTTTATGCCCCATTTTTATCCTCACCTATCCCATGATTCTCATTCTCTTGCCCCTTATTAAGGCACCAAGACAAGAATCACTAATTTCCCTTTAAGCTAACAGAATATGAGACACTAGGAGCACATTTATGCTTCTAAAAAACGAATTAATAGGTAGGAAAAGGAAGAGATAATGTACAAATGAATCTCTGATCAAATTGTGTGGTTACATGGATTTACTCTGAAGTCATAAGTTAATCTAGTATTGACCAGAAGTAGTAGCTTATAATAAGCAGATGGTTTGCAACTTTTGGAGTCTAATTCGATCAACTTCCAAATTCTGAAGTGAGAGTTTCACTGCAAGTTCTTGCCCTCGTTTGATCCTCCAAGGCTCAGCCTTTGTAATAGAATCACACCCAATTTTCAGATAGAAACCTGTATTCCATTATCTTTGCCGTCAGGGATGAGGCCACCAGTTCCTAAAGTCCCCTGATTTCCCAAGGTTGTGTTTCTGACTCGTAGCAAGTTTTAATGATTCAAAGGGTGAAGTTCACTAATTAACAGAGTTCAGCAATACTAGTCTAGGTGTCTTTGAGTCTTAACACAAGAATTATCTTAGTAAATTAAGGAGCGTTGATTATTTCATTTCAAATGTTGGGAGATGCCAACCAACTTATACCTATAAAGAATACTAAAATTTGTTGGGTTTACACTAGAAAAGTTTATGTCAACTAAGGACTACTTGGATCACTTGAAAGGGCAACTCGCAATTTGTTTTCCGCAAGTACATCACCACTTGCTCTTCTTTCTAAATTGCTGTCATGGTATTTTGTTAGCAAGTACTGGGAAGATTTTGACTTTCCAAGCATGAGAAAAAGTGACATATTCAAATGCAAGAATTAAACCCGAAATCCTAAAATCCTAAACTATAAACTTGAAACAACGTTTTAGATCTCCAGTCATCCTTCTAAGGAAAAGTTAATTTGTAATATGTTCGGTTCACGTTAATTATATAATAGATATGTAAAGTGTAAAGGGCCTTTTGGAACTAGCCAAGTATCACTGATAGGGGTCAGTTGGTGAATGAAGAAATAGTTAGGCCTAAGATATGGAGAGTGTACTCTAGAAGGAATAAGAAGGGGGTAGGGAGTGTGAATGAGAGTAAATGATGAGGTGGCAGGTTGTTATGCCACATGGGTTAGTTTGTTACATAAATTGGGGAAGGCAATGATGCATGGGAAGTTAGTTATAGAAGGGCTGGTGTGAGAGGGGAGAGTATCAAAGAATATATCTGAGGAATAGTAGATGAATAGTAGATGTACTCTAGAATGATGCATGGGAAGTTAGTTATATCAGTATCACCATGATCAACTCATGGAAACCTTCATGTTAACTTACCTGACCCCTGGATGCCAAACAGGATGCCCATATATTATTCTCAGTAACCTCCAAATCTTTACGGCCTTCACGTTGAATAGTCTTCTCCAACAGATTATGCGCATAAATCCATACTTGATCCATCAAAATCAAGCAAAATCAGTGACATTCGATATGTATATTTGACTGCAAAAGACATTGCCTATAAAAGTACCTGTAGCTGCAATCTCCACTTAAGGCTTAGTATTCTAGTGCTGTTATGGCTGATTCACTCTCACTTATGCTTGGATTTTCTGTTGAACAAATTAAGGCTAAGCAGATCCAAAGAGCAGAACACTGTGCATGCATCTAACTTCTAAAAGGTGTAGCTCTAGAGCATAATTTGCACTTGAATATGTATCCTAACAGTAATATCGGTATCACCAAGTTCCTCGAGCGATGATGTAACAAAACGTGTTTTCACAAACTTTCACAACTGTCCTATATGACAGAATGAGTTTAGGTTCTTTCTTAATTTTTTTTCTCTCTTATTTTATTTATCTCCTCATTTGATTCCCAAACAAAACCTAGTAGTTGCTTGCTTTCTATGCTTTACAAGGTTCAACCATAAGATCACATATTTAAGTTCAAAAATCGAATGCTCTAAATGGGATTAATTTAGAATAATGNCACCTATTTCTGTGGAGCAGCGACTCTGGTTGGATAATGTTTGAGATCGAGAATCTTCAATTAGATAAGTGAAAATGGTCCTAAAATTAAAAAGCATGATGATTACTGACAAGGAAAAGGAAATGATGAATTATTAAAATTATAAAAAAAAAAAAATCTCTTGGCCCTTATTTCTTCTCATAAGTGTTGCGTTGGCTATCAACGAGGGTCAGTTGCATCTTGATGAAGTTAGATGGTATAAAATGGCTGCTAATTTAATGGGCAGGCTATTCCAATACCATTACCTTTTAGTGGAATTTATGTCTTCAAATTGGAGTCGCTGAAAAAATCACGAAAAATTAATCTAACAAGGAGTTAAATTTTATAATAATTGACAATTTCAAT
>QAOA01002432.1:0-68179 GCA_003255065.1 Cercis canadensis
GGAATTTGGCTTAAAAAAGTGGATCTTACAGCCATAGGCGTGACTTCTGTGAGTTAGGCCCTTTTCCTTCAACTGAGAAAGTTTCAGGTCAATCGGAGCTAAAAATTTCGTTTTGAACAGTAGACCCAGAAATCACTAAATCAAGCCAAACCGAAAGAAAAACAAAGGGGAAATGGTCCAAATGGCCAGAATTCACTCAATGACACTATAAAACATCTAAACAAACTTCAAATCAAGAAAAACAATGGCCACTGGCCTCAAACAGAATGGATACTTGGCCAAAAAGTTATGGAAAAAGTGGCCAAAACCCTAAAAAGAACAAAAACTCAAACACAAGGGGGTGAATTAGGGGAAAGTTGACAGTCAGTTTTACTACTAATACTACTGATTCAAAGATAGAACAATCCCCGGCAACGGCGCCAAAATTTGATGAGCTGCCGAGGCTCCTCAAATTAGTTAATGTTTAAGGTCGGTTCCTAAGCTATTTGCAGCAAAGGGCAGCCCTAAGTCGAACCTAAGGATTGTTCTATTTGGTGAATCATATTGAGAAGCATATAAACAGGGGGGTTGTGTTTGTTTCTGTGATTAACAAAAATTAATTGAAAGTGGTAGAGTTTTAGAGAAAGCAACCAATCCAAGTCTTAACTAATTCTGATTTTGATTCATCCTTGATTTCCAAGGATCCACTTAATTATTAATCATGTTCTTGGCCTTTAAAACATATCAAGAAGCCTCTCAATGTTCTATGGATGTCTACTGGTTAAGCAACCAGAATTCGGTTCAACAAGGGACTAAATGAATTAAGCAAACATTCAAGTCCAGTTTAACCTAAGTCCTGAATCCAGCCAAGGTAATTAATCCGTCCAAGCTTAGAACCATTAATTAACCATACAATCCTCTTTTATCACATGCAAACAGAATATGAACACATGAATAATCCAATCCGAATTAAGCAATTCAAACAGAATATTTCAGAGGATTGAAAGAACTTGATTAACAACTAAAATGAAGAACAACAACACATAATCTCAAAATCAATAATCAGAATAGCAAAACCTGGATTGATATGATGATTTAGCCCTCCATGAACAAGAAGAGCTGAGTTCTTACAAAATATCTAAGAGAAAACTTAGAGACTAAGGAAAGAGGAAAAGCTGTCTAAAAATATCTAATGACTTGATTCTGAATTTCGGCTGCCCCCTCTTGCTGATATAGACCTCCAAATTTACATGCACACCCAAATTGCCCTTAGGGCACACTTGTTCCCATGGGCCTTAGCTTCAATTGGGCTTTGGTTTGGGCCCATTTGGACTTGTCATGAGGAAGTTAGGCCCATTTAAGTGGCAAAAGGTGTCTGGAACCGTCAGCTAACTTGCACAGCAAATAAGACCATCTTCCACATAAAATATGGTGAACCGGTCTTCATATCAATTGAAGCTCTGTCTGTTAGCTTTCCAATGGTACCAGTTTCAGGTCCATATGACATCCACAACTCAAGTTATGACCCAAATACTGCATGTAGGTCAGGATCCTGCGACAGCATGTCTTCTCTGGCTTCCAGGCTGCATATGACCTTCTGAACGTCCGAATTAGCTTTGGAGCCCTGAAAGAAAGTTGTAGACAATTCTCTCAGCTTTCCAACAAGGTATGACTCGGAATTTTTAGACATCCAGAACTCAAGATATGCCTGAAACACAGAGACAGCATATAATGCCCAGTATTGCTGGAAATTGCAATTAAGCATAAATGGATCCAAAGTCATGAAATGAGGTCTAAGTCTATGCAATTCAGCCCAAAAGAGGTTTAAAAGACTAAGTATGAGGGATAACTATTATATAAAAAGTGTGTTCATCATCGGGCCAGTGATATTCACTTACCATGGTACAGTCCCGTCCCAGATACAGTGAACCACAAGAAAAATATCCAAATCAGGTATAGGGACGAATCGAAATAGTGTCCCGGGACAGATATTGTGACTTACCAACAAACAATCACATCCCAGATACAGTGAACCACAAGAAAAATATCTGTGTCAGATACAAGGACTAATCGAAACAGGGTCCCGGGCTAGATATAGTAACTTACCAGGAAACAGTCCCGTACCAGATACAGTAAACCACAAGAAAATTATCTGAGTCAGATACAGGGATAAACCGAAATAGGGTCCTGAGCTAGATATAGTAACTTACCTGGAAATAGTCCTTTCCCAGATACAATAAAGCACAAGACATATATCCGAGTTAGATAAAGGGACGAACCGAAACAGTGTCACGGGCCAGATATATTCACTTAGCAGGGTAAAGTCCCGTCCCAGATACAGTGAACCACAAGAAAAATTGTGGAGTCAGATATAGGGACGTACCGAAATAGGTTTCTGGGCCAGATATAGTAACTTACAAAGAAACAGTCCCATCCCAGATAAAGTGAACCACAAGAAAAATATTCAAGTCAGATACAGGGACGAGCCAAAACTGGATCCTGGTTCAGATGTATTCACTTATCAGGAAAGAGTCCCATCCCAGATAAGGTGAACCACAAGAAAAATATCCGAGTCAGATACAGGGACAAATCGAAACAAGGTCCCGGGCCAGATATAGTGAGTTACCAGGAAACAGTCTCATCCCTGCTACCGTGAACAACAAGCAAAATATCCAAGTAAGATACAGGGACGTACCGAAATAGGGTGCTAGGCCAGATATAGTAACTTACCAAGAAACAGTTTCATCCCAGATACAGTGAACCACAAGAAAAATATCTGAGTCAGATACAACGACGTACCGAAATAGGGTCCTAGGCCAGATATAGTAACTTACCAGGAAACAGTCTCATCCCAGATACAGTGAACCACAAGAAAAATATCCGAGTTAGATACAGGGACTAACCGAAACAGGGTCACAGTTTAGTTCTATTCACTTACCATGGTACATTCCAGTCCCATAAACAGTGAACCAGGAGAAAAATATCTGAGTCAGATACAGGGATGAACCGAAAGAGGGTCCCAGGCCAGATATATTCACTTACCAGGGTACAGTCCCGTCCCAGATACAATGAACCACAAGAAAAATTTCTGAGTAAGATACAGGGATGAACCGAAACAGGGTACCGGGCCAGATACTGTGACTTACCAACAAACAGTCCATCCCAAATACAGTGAACCAGATGAAAAATACCTGAGTCAGATACAGGAACGAATCGAACCAGGGTCCCGGGCCAGATATAGTAACTTACCAGGAAACAGTCCTGAACCAAATACAATGAACCACAAGAAAAATATTCGAGTCAGATATAGGGACGTACTGAAATAGGGTCCTGGGCCAGATATAGTAACTTACCAGGAAACAGTCCCATCCCAGATGCAGTGAACCACAAGAAAAATATTCGAGTCAGATATAGGGACGTACCGAAATAGGGTCCCGGGCCAGATATAGTAACTTACCAGGAAACAGTCCCATCCCAGATACAGTGAACCACAAGAAAAATATCTGAGTTAGATATAGGGACGAACCGAAACAGGGTCCCGGGCCAGATATATTCACTTACCAGGGTAGAGTCCCATCCCATATAAGGTGAACCACAAGAAAAATATCCGAGTCAGACAAAGGGACGAATCGAAACAAGGTCCTGGGCCAGATATAGTGAGTTACCAAAAAATAGTCCCATCCCAGCAAAGTGAACCACAAGAAAAATATTTGAGTAAGATACAGGGACATACCGAAATAGGGTCCTAGGCCAGATATAGTAACTTACCTGGAAATAGTCCCTTACCACTTACGGTGAAGCACAAGACATATATCCGAGTCAGATAAAGGGACGAACCAAAACAGGTTCATGGGCCAGATATATTTGCTTACTAGGGTAGAGTCCCATCCCAGATACAATGAACCACAAGAAAAATTTCCTAGTCAGATATAGGGACGAACCGAAATAGGGTCCCAGGCCAGATACTGTGACTTACCAATAAACAGTCTCATCCCAGATACAGTGAACCAGATGAAAAATTCCTGAGTTAGATACAGAAACGAATTGAAACAGGGTTCCAGGCCAGATATAGTAACTTACCAGGAAACAGTCCCGTACCAGATGCAGTGAACCACAAGAAAAATATCTGAGTCAGATACAGGGACGTACCGAAATAGGTTTCCAGGCCAAATATAGTAACTTACCAGAAAACAGTCTCCTCCAAAATACAGTAAACCACAAGAAAAATATCCGAGTCAGATATAAGGACGAAGCGAAATTAGGTCCAAGGCCAGATATATTCACTTACCTGGGAAGAGTCTCGTTCTAGATAAGGTGAACCAAAAGAAAAATATTCGAGTTAGATACAAGGACGAATAGAAAGAAGGTCCCCGGACAGAGATAGTAAGTGACCAGGAAACAGTCTCATCCCTTCTACAGTGAACAACAAGAAAAATATCAGAGTAAGATACAGGGACGTAATGAAATAGGGTCCTACGCCAGATATAGCAACTTACCAGGAAACAGTCTCATCACAATACTGTGAACCACAAGAAAAATATCCGAGTCAGATATAGCGACAAACCGAAACAGGGTCCCGGTCCAGTTCTATTCACTTACCATGTCACAGTCCTGTCCCAGAAAGAGTAAACCAGGAGAAAAATATCCAAGTCAGATACAGGGACGAAACAAAACAGGGTCCCGGGACAGATATATTCACTTATCAGGGTACAGTCCCATCCCAGATACAGTGAACGACAAGAAAAATTTCTGAGTCAGATACAGGGACGAACCGAAACAGGGTCCCGAGCCAGATATAGTAACTTACCAGGAAACATTCCCATCTCAGATATAGTGAACCAGAAGAAAAATATTCAAGTCAAATACAAATACGAACCGAAACAGGGTGCCAGTCCAGTGATATTCACTTACCATGGTACAGTCCCGTCCCAGATACAGTGAACCACAAGAAAAATATCCGAATCAGGTACAGGGACGAATCGAAACAGGGTCCCGGGACAGATATTGTGACTTACCAACAAACAGTCCCATCCTAGATATAGTGAAGCACAAGAAAAGTATCTGAGTCAGATACAGGGACGAATCGAAACAGGGTCCCGAGCCAGATATACTAACTTACCAGGAAACAGTCCCGTACCAAATACAGTGAACCACAAGGAAAATATCCGAGTCAGATACAAGGACGTAACGAAATAAGGTCCCGGGCCAGATATAGTGACCTACCTGGAAACAGTCCCATCCCAAATAAAGTGAAGCATAAGAAATATATCCGAGTCAGATAAAGGGAGGAACCGAAACAGGTTCCTGGGCCAGATATATTCTCTTACCAGGGTATACTCCCGTCCCAGATACAGTGAACCACAAGAAAAATTTTCAAGTCAGATACATGGACAAACTGAAACAGGGTCCCGGGCCAGATACTGTGACTTACCAACAAACAGTCCCATCCAGATACAGTGAACTAGATGAAAATACCTGAGTCAGATACAGGAATGAATCGAAACAGGGTCCCAGGCCAGATATAGTAACTTACCAGGAAACATTCCTGTACCAGATACAGTGAACAACAAGAAAAATATCTGAGTCAGATACAAGGACGTACCGAAATAGGGTTCCGGGCCAGATATAGTAACTTACCAGGAAACCGTCCCGTACCAGATACAGTGAACCACAAGAAAAATATGCGAGTCAAATATCGTGACGAACCGAAAGAGGGTCCCGCGACAGATAAAGTGACTCACCAGGAAACAATACCGTCCCATATATATTGAAACACAAGAAAAATAATCGAGTCAGATACAGGGACAAATCGAAACAAGGTGCCGGGCCAGATATAGTGAGCTACCAGGAAACAGTCTCATCCCAGCCACAGTGAACCACAAGAAAAATATCCGAGTAAGGTACAGGAACGTACCAAAATAGGGTCCCGGGACAAATATATTAACTTACCAGGAAGCAGTCACTTCCCATATACAGTACACCAAAAGAAAAATATACGAGTCAGATACAGGGACGAATCGACACAAAGTCTCAGGGCAGATATAATGAGTTACCAGGAAACAATCCCATCCCAGATATAGTGAACCAAAAAAAAAATATACGAGTCAGATACAGGGACAAATCGATACAAGTTCCCGGGTTAGATATAGTGACTTACCAGGAAACAATCCCATCCTAGATATAGTGAACCAAAAGAAAAATATACGAGTCAGATACAGGGACGAATCGATACAAGGTCCCGGGCTAGATATAATGACTTATTAGGAAACAGTCCTATCGCAGCTACAGTGAACTACAAGAAAAATAGTCGAGTAAAATACAGGGACTTACTGAAATAGGGTCCCAGGCCATATATAGTAACTTACCAGGAAACAGTCCCATCCCAGATAAAGTGAACCACTAAAAAAATATCTGAGTCAGATACAAGAACGACTCGAAACAGGGTCCCGGGCTAGATATAGTAACTTACCCGGGTACAGTCCCGTCCCAGATACAGTGAACCACAAGAAAATTATACGAGGCAGTTACAGGGACGAACCGAAACAGGATCCCGAGCCAGATATTATGACTTACCAACAAATAGTCCCGTCTCAGAGACAGTGAATCATAAGAAAATATCCGAGTAAGATACAGGGCGAACTGAACAGGGTCCCAGGACAGATACAGTGACTCACCAGGAAACAATCCCATAGCAGATAAAGTGAACCACAAGAAAAATATTCGAATCAGATACAGGGACATACCAAAATAGGGTCCTGGGCAAGATATAGTAACTTACCAGGGTACAGTCCTGTCCAAGATACAATGAACCACAAGAAAAACATTCGAGTCAGTTACACTGATGAACCGAAACAGGGTCCCGGGCCAGATATATGACTTACTAGGAAACAAACCCGTTCCAGATACAGTGAACCATAAGAAAAATATTTGAGACAGTTACAGGGATGAACCGAAACAGGGTCCCGGGCCAGATATTGTTACTAACCAACAAATAGTCCCATTCCGGATACAGTGAACCAGAAGAAAAATATCCAAGTCAGATACAGGGATGAACCAAAACAGGGTCCCGGGCTAGATATATTCACTTACCATGGTACAGTCCCGTCCCAGATACAGTGAACCACAAGAAAAATATCCGAGTCAGATACAGGGACGAATCGAAACAAGGTTCCGGGCCAGATATAGTGAGTTACCAGGAAACAGTCCCATCCCAGCAAAAATGAACTACAAGAAATATATCTGAGTTAGATACGAGACTGAATCGAAACAGGGTTCCAGGCCTTGGACCCTATTTCGGTTCGTTCCTGTATCTGACTATGATATTTTTCTTCGGTTTCACCGTATCTAGGAAGGGACTGTTTCCTGGTGGGTCATTGTATATGGCCTTGGACCCTATTTCATTTCGACCCTGTATCTGACTATGATATTTTTCTTAGGTTTCACTGTATTTAGGAATGGACTATTTCCTGGTAGGTCATTGTATATGGCCTTGGATCCTGTTTCGGTTTGGCCCTGTATCCGACTCGGATATTTTTCATGTGATTAACTGTATCTGGGACAGGACTATTTCTTGGTGGGTCATTGTATGTAGCTCAGGACCCTGTTTCGGATCGGCCCTATATCTGACTCTGATATTTTTCTTGGGTCCCATTGTATTTGGGAAGGCACTATTTTCTGGTGGGTCATTGTATCTATTTCTGTTCGTCCTTATATCTAACTCGGATATTTTTGTTGTGGTTCACTATATTTTGGACGAGACTGTTTTCTGTTGAGTCACTATATCTGGCCCGAGATCCTGTTTCGGTTCATCCCTGTATTTGACTCAGATAGTTTTGTTGTGGTTCACTGTGTCTGGAAAGGGACCGTTTCCTAGTAGGTCATTGTATCTGGCCTTGGACCCTGTTTCCGTTCGTCTCTGTATCTGACTATGATATTTTTCTTGGGTTTCACTGTATCTAGGAAGGGACTGTTTACTGGTGGGTCATTGTGTATGGCCTTGGACCCTGTTTCGTTTCGGGCCTGTATCTGACTTGGATATTTTTCTTCTGATGCATTGTATCTGGGACAGGAATGTTTCCTGGTTGGTCACTGTATCTTGCTCGGGTCCCTGTTTTGGTTCGGCCCTATATCTGACTCTGATATTTTTCTTGGGTCCCACTGTATTTGGGTAGGCATTGTTTTCTGGTGGGTCATTGTATCTGTTTCGGTTCGTCCCTGTATCTGACTCGTATAGTTTTGTTCTGGTTCACTGTATCTGGAAAGGGACTGTTTCCTGGGAGGTCATTGTATCTGGACTAGGACCCTGTTTCGGTTTGTCCCTGTACCTGATTATGATATTTTTCTTTGGTTTCACTGTATCTAGGAAGGGACTGTTTCCTGGTGGGTCATTGTATATGGCCTTGGACCCTGTTTCAGTTCAGCCTTGTATCTGACTCGGATATTTTTCTTGTGATTCACTGTATCTGGGACAGGACTAGTTCCTGGTGGGTCATTGTGTCTTGCCCGGGACCCTGTTTTGGTTCGGCACTGTATCTAACTCAGATAATTTTGTTGTGGTTCACTATATCTAGAAAGGGACTGTTTCCTAGTGGGTCATTGTATCTGACCTGGGACCCTGCTCCAGATCGTCCTTGTATCTGACTATGATACTTTTCTTGGGTTTTACCGTATCTAAGAAGGGACTGTTTCCTGGTGGGTCATTGTATATGGCCTTAGACCCTGTTTCGGATCGGCCCTGTATCTTACTCGGATATTTTTCTTGTGATTTTTTGTATCTGGGACAGGACTGTTTCCTAGTAAAACATTATATCTTGCCTGGGACCCTGTTTCGGTTCGTCCCTATATCTAACTCTAATATTTTTCTTCGTTCTACTGTATCTGGGATCGCACTATTTTCTGGTGGGTATTTGTATCTGTTTCGGTTCATCCCTGTATCAAACTCGGATATTTTTGTTGTGGTTCACTGCATCTGGAAATGGACTGTTTCCTGGAGGTCATTGTATCTGACCTGGGACCCTGTTTCGGTTCGTCCTTATATCTGACTATGATACTTTTCTTGGGATTTACTGTATCTAGGAAGGGACTGTTTCCTGGCGGGTCGTTATATATGGCTTTAGACCCTGTTTCGGATCGGCCATGTATCTTACTCAGATATTTTTCTTGTGATTCACTTTATCTGGGACAGCACTGTTTCCTAGTAAAACATTGTATCTTGCCTGGGACCCTGTTTCGGTTTGACCCTATATCTGACTCTGATATTTGTCTTCGGTCCCATTGTATCTGGGATAGCACTATTTCTTGTGGGTCTTTGTATCTGTTTCGGTTAATCCTTGTATCGGACTTGGATATTTTTGTTGTGGTTCACTGTATTTGGGACAGGGCTATTTCCTGGTGAGTCACTATACCTGGCCCTAGATCCTGTTTCGGTTCGTTCCTATATCTGACTCGGATAATTTTTGTTGTGGTTCAATGTATCTGGAAAGGGAATGTTTATTTGTGCGTCATTGTATCTGGCCTTGGACCTGATAACACATTATTTTATACTATTTGTATCTCTTATACTTAGTCTTTTAGTGTGTGTTTCTAGTGATTTTTATGGCTTTTAGACATGTTTTGTAGATTTGGACTTGTTGGTGCTTGTAGATTTTAAATTGCTTAACTGTTAAATTCTGGCACTGCTTACGTTTTTCACCATATCTTTTTCTATAGATGTCCGATTGATGTGATTCTAGTTTCGTTGGAAAGCTGACAGAAAATGCCACATTTCATATGCAGAGCCCAGAAGCTGATTCTCGCGTCTGTACAACTGAAATTCGCGTGCAAGAAGTCCAGATTTTCTTCTCCGCCCAGCACTCCGCCCAGCATTGACTGATTCCTTTCCTTAGGGCTGCCTATTGGACCAGAGCATGTTTATTTGGGCCAACATCTGTTTTTGGGCCAGCACACATGACACTAGGGCTTGATCATGTTTTTACCATTAATAATTTAGGGAACTAGGTTTATTTTGTAATTAGGAAACCATTAGGAAACCTAGAGGAGGCAGCCAGCTAGTATATATTCTCAAGTTGTTGAGGCAAAAAAACACAACCAGAGAGATACGAAATTCCTTGAGCTGCTGCTGCCTCCTTTGCTTAGTTCGTTTTTCCCCTTTGCTTTGTGTTCAAGTCTTCCATGGAAGGCTAAGTTCGTTTGTAATCAATTCAAGAGGAGCCAAACTTGACAATCCAGAGTTCCTGTGCTTCAACCGGGTTTGATTTAATTTAATTTGAATTACTGCTTCTCCCCTTCTTCATGTGATTGAATGGTACTTTGATTCCATGAGTTGTATGAATTTAAATCGGTTGATTAGATTCATAACAGTAATCAGATTGATAATCATACTTTAAAGGTCTTTAATATATGGTTAACTTGGATAATTCGGTTATTAAATTAATCTGGATTTAGTGATATAGAGCGGTTGCCTAGAGTCTTAATTCCATGATTAATTGAATCCTGATTGGTAAATCAGTAGGAATTCTAAGTGTTATTGTTAGGGGTTCCAGGTAACACTTAACCAAGAATTAAATCAGATCTAGGTTATCTTTAGTGAACAAGGATGGATTAGAGTTTGGTTGCCTGCTTGAGTTGATTGCGTTTTCTCTTATTTGATAAATTCAATTTACTGCTTTCTTAATTCTTAGTATATTGCATTCAACACAAAACCCCCCCTTATTCTGTTCTTGCTTAAGTTCTTAAAAGATTAGTTGTTCTGGTGAATCCTTGGGAGACGACACTGGTTGCATCCTATACTACAATTTAGTTGCAATTAGTAGTTTAATTTTGTACGGTTCGGCACTCGTCAGGACCCTGTTTCGGTTCATCCCTGTATCTGACTATAATATTTTTCTTGGGTTTCACTGTATCTAGGAAGGGACTGTTTCCTAGTGGGTCATTGTATATGGCCTTGGACCCTATTTCGTTTCGGCCCTGTATCTAACTTGGATGTTTTTCTTGTGATTCACATTATCTGGGACAGGACTGTTTCCTGGTTGGTCATTGTATCTTGCTCGGGTCCCTGTTTCGGTTCGACCCTTTATCTGACTCTGATATTTTTCTTCGATCCCACTGTATTTGGGTAGGCATTATTTTCGGGTGGGTCTTTGTATTTGTTTCTGTTCATCTCTGCAGCGGACTCAAATATTTTTGTTGTGGTTCACTGTATTTGGGACAGGATTGTTTTCTGGTGAGTCAATATACCTTGCCCGAGATCCTAGTTCGGTTCGGTCCTATATCGTACTCGGATAATTTTTGTTGTTGTTCATTATATCTGGAAATGGACTGTTTCCTTGTGGGTCATTGTACCTGGCCTTGGACTCTGTTTCGGCTCATCCCTGTATCTGACTATGATATTTTTCTGGGGTTTCACTGTATCTAGGAAGGGACTTTTCCTGGTGGGTCATTGTATATGGCGTTGGACTCTGTTTCGTTTCGGCTCTGTTTCTGACTTGGATGTTTTTCTTGTGATTCACTGTATATGGGACAGGACTGTTTCCTGGTTGGTCATTACATCTTGCTCGGGTCCCTGTTTTGGTTCGGCCTTATATCTGACTCTGATATTTTTCTTGGGTCCCACTGTATTTGGGTAGACACTATTTTCTGGTGGGTCATTGTATCTGTTTCGGTTTGTCCCTGTATCTGACTCATATAGTTTTGTTCTGGTTCACTGCATCTGGAAAGGAACTGTTTCTTGAGGGGGTCATTGTATCTGACCTGGGACCCTGTTTCGGTTCGTCCTTGTATCTGACTATGATACTTTTCTTGGGTTTTACTGTATCTAGGAAAGGACTGTTTCCTGGTGGGTCATTGTATATGGCCTTAGACCCTGTTTCGGATCGGCCCTGTATCTTACTCGGATATTTTTCTTGTGATTCACTGTATCTGGGACAGGACTATTTCCTAGTAAAACATTGTATCTTGCCTGGGATCCTGTTTCGGTTCGACCCTATATCTGACTCTGATATTTTTCTTCGGTCCTACTGTATCTGGGATGGCACTATTTTCTCGTGGGTCTTTGTATCTGTTTCGATTCATTCCTGTATCGGACTCGTATATTTTTGTTGTGGTTCACTGTATTTGGGACAAGGCCATTTTATGGTGAGTCACTATACCTGGCCCTAGATACTGTTTCATTGTATCTGGAAAGGGACTGTTTCCTTGTGGGTCATTGTTTCTGGCCTTGGACCCTGTTTCGGTTCATCCCTGTATCTGACTATGATATTTTTCTTAGGTTTCACTGTATCTAGGAAGGGACTGTTTCCTGGTGGGTCATTGTATATGGCCTTGGGCCCTGTTTCGTTTCGGCCCTGTATCTGACTTGGATGTTTTTCTTGTGATTCACATTATTTAGGACAGAACTGTTTCCTGGTTGGTCATTGTATCTTGCTCGGGTCCCTGTTTTGGTTCGGCCCTATATCTGACTCTGATATTTTTCTTGGGTCCCACTGTATTTGGGTAGGCACTGTTTTCTGGTGTGTCATTGTATCTATTTCGGTTCGTCCTTGTATCTGACTCTTATAATTTTGTCCTGGTTCATTGTATCTGGAAAGGGACTGTTTCCTGGGTGGTCATTATATCTGGCCTAGGAACTTGTTTCGGTTCGTCCCTGTATCTGATTATGATATTTTTCTTTGGTTCCACTATATCTAGAAAGGGACTCTTTCCTGGTGGGTCATTGTATATGGCCTTTGACCCTGTTTCAGTTTAGCCCTGTATCTGATCTAGATATTTTTCTTATGATTCACTGTATCTGGGACAAGACTAGTTCCTGGTGGGTCATTGTATCTTGCCCGGGATATTTTTCTTGTGATTCACTGTATCTAGGACAGGACTGTTTTCTAGTAAAACATTGTATCTTGCCTGGGACCCTGTTTCGGTTCGACCCTATATCTGACTCTGATATTTTTCTTCGGTCCGACTGTATTTGGGATGGCAAAATTTTCTAGTGGGTCTTTGTATCTGTCTGGGTTNGGACAGGACTAGTTCCTGGTGGGTCATTGTATCTTGCCCGGGACCCTGTTTCGGTTCGGCCCTGTATCTGACACGGATATTTTTCTTGTGATTCACTGTATCTAGGACAGGACTGTTTTCTAGTAAAACATTGTATCTTGCCTGGGACCCTGTTTCGGTTCGACCCTATATCTGACTCTGATATTTTTCTTCGGTCCGACTGTATTTGGGATGGCAAAATTTTCTAGTGGGTCTTTGTATCTGTCTGGGTTCTTCTCTGTATCGGACTCGGATATTTTTGTTTTGGTTCACTGTATTTGGGATAAAACTGTTTTCTGGTGAGTCACTATACCTGGCCCGAGATCCTGGTTCGGTTCGTCCCTTTATCTGACTCGGATAATTTTTGTTGTGGTTCATTGTATCTGGAAAGGGACTGTTTCCTGGTGGGACATTGTATATGGCCTTGGACCCTGTTTCGTTTCGGCCCTGTATCTGACTTGGATGTTTTTCTTGTGATTCACTGTATCTGGGACAGAACTGTTTCCTGGTTGGTCATTGTATCTTGCTCGGGTCCCTGTTTTGGTTCGGCCCTATATCTGACTCTGATATCTTTCTTGGGTCCCACTGTATTTGGGTAGGCACTGTTTTCTGGTGGGTCATTGTATCTGTTTCGATTCGTCCCTGTATCTGTCTCGTATAGTTTTGTTCTGGTTCACTGTATCTGGAAAGGGACTGTTTCCTGGGTGGTCATTGTATCTGGCCTAGGACCTTTTTTTGGTTCGTCCCTGTATCTGATTATGATATTTTTCTTGGGTTCCACTGTATATAGGAAGGGACTGTTTCCTGGTGGGTCATTGTATATGGCCATGGACCCTGTTTCAGTTCAGCCCTGTATCTGACTCGGATATTTTTCTTGTGATTCACTATATATAGGACAGGACTAGTTCCTGGTGGGCCATTGTATCTTGCCCAGGACCCTGTTTCGGTTCGGCCCTGTATCTGACCCAGATAGTTTTGTTGTGGTTCACTATATCTAGAAAGGGACTGTTTCCTAGTAGGTCAATGTATCTGACCTGGTACCCTGTTTCAATTCGTCCTTGTATCTGACTATGAGACTTTTCTTGGGTTTTACCGTGTCTAGGAATGGACTGTTTCCTGGTGGGTCATTGTATATGGCCTTAGACCCTGTTTCGGATCGACCCTGTATCTTACTTGGATATTTTCTTGTGATTCACTGTATCTGGGACAGGACTATTTCCTAGTAAAACATTGTATCTTGCCTGAGACCTGACTGTTTCCTGGTGGGTCATTGTATATGGCCTTAGACCCTGTTTCGGATCGACCCTGTATCTTACTTGGATATTTTTCTTGTGATTCACTGTATCTGGGACAGGACTATTTCCTAGTAAAACATTGTATCTTGCCTGAGACCCTGTTTCGGTTCGACCCTATTTCTGAGTCCGATATTTTTCTTTGGTCCCACTTTATCTGGGATGGCACTATTTTCTCATGGGTCTTTGTATCTGTTTCGGTTCATCCCTGTATCAAACTCGGATATTTTTGTTGTGGTTCACTGTATTAGGACATGACTGTTTCCTGATGAGTCACTATACCTAGCCCGAGCTCCTGGTTCGGTTCGTCCCTATATCTAACTCGGATAATTTTTGTTGTGGTTCATTGTATCTGGAAAGGGACTGTTTCCTTGTGGGTCATTGTATTTGGCCTTGGACCCTGTTTCGGTTCATCCCTGTATCTGACTATAATATTTTTCTTGGGTTTCACTGTATCTAGGATGGGACTGTTTCCTGCTGGGTCATTGTATATGGCCATGGACCCTGTTTCAGTTCAGCCTTGTATCTGACTCGGATATTTTTCTTGTGATTCACTGTATCTGTGACAGGACTAGTTCCTGGTTGGTTATTGTATTATTCCCGGGACCCTGTTTCGTTTCGGCCCTGTATCTGACTCAAATAGTTTTATTATGGTTCACTATATCTAGAAAGGTACTGTTTCCTAGTGGGTCATTGTATATGACCTGGGACCCTATTTCGGTTCGTCCTTGTATCTGACTATGATACTTTTCTTAGGTTTTACCATATCTAGGAAGTGAGTGTTTCCTGGTGGGTCATTGTATATGGCCTAAGACCCTATTTCGGATTGGCCCTGTATCTTACTCGAATATTTTTCTTGTGATTCGTTGTATCTGGGACAGGACTGTTTCCTAGTAAAACATTGTATCTTGCCTGGGACCCTGTTTCGGTTCGACCCTTTATCTGAGTTTGATATTTTTCTCTGGTCCCACTGTATTTGGGATGGCACTATTTTCGGTTGGGTCTTTGTATCTGTTTCGGTTCATCTCTGTATCGGACTCAGATATTTTTGTTGTGGTTCACTGTATTTGGGACAGGGCTATTTCCTGGTGAGTCACTATACCTGGGCCTAGATCCTGTTTCGGTTTGTCCCTATATCAGACTCGGATAATTTTTGTGGTGGTTCATTGTATCTGGAAAGGGACTGTTTCCTTGTGGGTCATTGTATCTGGCCTTGGACCCTGTTTTGGTTTATCCCTGTATCTGACTATGATATTTTTCATGGGTTTCACTGTACCTAGGAAGGGACTGTTTCCTGGGGGGTCATTGTATATGGCCTTGGACCCTGTTTCGTTTCGGCCCTGTATCTGACTTGGATGTTTTTCTTGTGATTCACATTATCTGGGACAGGACTGTTTCCTGGTTGGTCATTGTATCTTGCTTGGGTCCCTGTTTTTGTTCGGCCCTATATCTGATTCTGATATTTTTCTTGGGTCCCACTGTATTTGGGTAGGCATTGTTTTCTGGTGGGTCATTGCATCTGTTTCGGTTCGTCCCTGTTTCTGACTCGTATAATTTTGTTCTGGTTCATTGTATCTGGAAAGGGACTGTTTCATGGGGGGTCATTGTATCTGGCCTAGGACCCTGTTTTGGTTCGGCCCTGTATCTGATTATGATATTTTTCTTGTGTTTCACTGTATCTAGGAATGGACTATTTCCTGGTGGGTCATTGCATATGGCCTTGGACCCTATTTCAGTTCAGCCTTGTATCTGACCTGGATATTTTTCTTGTGATTCACTGTATCTGTGACAGGACTAGTTCCTAGTGGGTCATTGTATCTTGCCCGGGACCCTGTTTCGGTTCAGCCCTGTATCTGACTCAGATAGTTTTGTTATGGTTCACTATATCTAGAAAGGGACTGTTTCCTAGTGGGTCATTGAATCTGACCTGGGACCCTGTTTCGGTTCGTCCTTGTATCTGACTATGATACTTTTCTTGGGTTTTACCATATCTAGGAAGGGACTGTTTCTTGGTGGGTCATTGTATATGGCCTAGACCCTGTTTCGGATCGGCCTTGTATCTTACTCGTATATTTTTCTTGTCATTCATTGTATCTGGGACAGGACTGTTTCCTAGTAAAACATTGTATCTTGCCTGGGACCCTGCTTCGGTTGGACACTATATCTGACTCTGATATTTTTCTTCGGTCCCACTGTATCTGGGATGGCACTATTTTCTGGTGGGTCTTTATATCTGTTTCGGTTCATCCCTATATCGGACTCAGATATTTTTGTTGTGGTTCACTGTATTTGGGACAGGACTGTTTCATGGTGAGTCACTATACCTGGCTCGAGATCCTGTTTCGGTTCCTCCTTATATCTGAGTCGGATAATTTTTGTTGTGGTTCATTTTTTCTGGAACGGGACTGTTTCCTTGTGGGTCATTGTATCTGGCCTTGGACACTGTTTCGGTTCATCCCTGTATCTGACTATGATATTTTTCTTGGGTTTCACGGTACCTAGGAAGGGACTGTTTCCTGGTGGGTCATTGTATATGGCCTTGGACCCTGTTTCGTTTCGGCCCAGTATCTGACTGGGATGTTTTTCTTGTGATTCACATTATCTGGGACAGGACTGTTTCCTGGTTGGTCATTGTATCTTGCTTAGGTCCCTGTTTTGGTTCGGCTCTATATCTGACTCTGATATTTTTCTTAGGTCCCACTGTATTTGGGTAGACACTGTTTTCTGGTGGGTCATTGCATCTGTTTCGGTTCGTCCCTGTATCTGACTCGTATAATTTTGTTCTGGTTCACTGTATCTAGAAAGGGACTGTTTCCTTGGTGGTCATTGTATCTGGCCTAGGACCTTGTTTCGGTTTCTCCCTGTATCTGATTATGATATTTTTCTTAGGTTTCACTGTATCTGGGAAGGGACTGTTTCCTGGTGGGTCATTGTATATGGCCTTGGACACTGTTTCAGTTCAGCCCTGTATCTGACTCGAATATTTTTCTTGTGATTCACTGGATCTGCGACAGGACTAGTTCCTGGTGGGTCATTATATCTTTCCCGGGACCCTGTTTCGGTTCGGCCCTGTATCTGACTCAGATAGTTTTGTTGTGGTTCACTATATCTAGAAAGCGACCGTTTCCTAGTGGGTCATTGTATCTGACCTGGGACCCTGTTTCGGTTCGTCCTTGTATCTGACTATGATACTTTTGTTAGGTTTTACCATATCTAGGAAACGACTGTTTCTTGGTGGGTCATTGTATGAGGCCTTAGAACCTGTTTCGGATCGGTCCTGAATCTTACTCGGATAATTGTCTTGTGATTCACTGTATCTGGCACAGGACTGTTTCCTACTAAAACATTGTATCTTGCCTGGGACCCTGTTTCGGTTCGACGCTATATCTGACTCTGATATTTTTCTTCGGTCCCATTGTATCTGGGATGACACTATTTTTTGGTAGGTCTTTGTATTTGTTTCGGTTCATCCCTATATCGGACTCGGATATTTTTGTTGTGGTTCACTGTATTTGGGACAGGACTGTTTCCTGGTGAGTCACTATACCTGGCTCGAGATCCTGTTTCGGTTCGTCCCTATATCTGACTCGGATAATTTTTGTTGTGGTTAATTGTATCTGGAACGGGACTATTTCCTTGTGGGTCATTGTTTCTGGCCTTGGACCCTGTTTTGGCTCATCCCTGTATCTGACTACAATATTTCTCTTGGGTTTCACTGTATCTAAGAAGGGACTTTTCCTGGTGGGTCATTGTATTTGGCCTTGGACCCTGTTTCGTTTCGGCCCTGTATCTGACTTGGATGTTTTTCTTTTGATTCACTGTATCTGGGATAGAACTATTTCCTGGTTGGTCATTGTATCTTGCTCGGGTCCCTGTTTTGGTTCGTCCATATATCTGACTCTGATATTTTTCTTGGGTCCCATTGTATTTGGGTAGGCACTATTTTCTGGTGGGTCATTGTATCTGTTTCGGTTCGTCCCTATATTTGACTCGTATTGTTTTGTTCTGGTTCACTGCATTTGGAAAGGGATTGTTTCCTGGGGGGTCATTGTATATGATCTGGGACCCTGTTTCGGTTCGTTCTTATATCTGACTATTATACATTTCTTGTGTTTTACTGTATCTAGGAAGGGACTGTTTCCGGGTGGGTCATTTTATATGGCCTTAGACCCTGTTTCGGATCGGCCCTGTATCTTACTCGGATATTTTTCTTGTGATTCACTATATCTTGGACAGGACTGTTTCCTAGTAAAACATTGTATCTTGCCTGGGACCCTATTTCAGTTCGACCCTATATCTGACTCTAATATTTTTCTTCGGTCCTACTGTATCTGGGATGGCACTATTTTCTGGTGGGTCTTTGTATCTGTTTCGGTTCATCCCTATATCGGAGTGGGATATTTTTGTTGAGGTTCACTGTATTTGGGACAGGGATATTTCCTGGTGAGTCACTATACCTGGCCCTAGATCCTGTTTCAGTTTGTCCCTATATCTGACTCGGATAATTTTTGTTGTGGTTCATTGTATCTGGAAAGGGACTATTTCCTTGTGGGTTATTGTATCTGGTCTTGGACCCTGTTTTGGTTCATCGTTGTATCTGACTATGATATTTTTCTTGGGTTTCACTGTATCTAAGAAGGGACTATTTCCTGTTGGGTCATTGTATATGGCCTTGGACCCTGTTTCATTTCGGCCCTGTATCTGACTTAGATGTTTTCCTTGTGATTCACATTATCTGGAAAGGGACTGTTTCCTTGTTGGTCATTGTATCTTGCTCGGGTCCCTGTTTTGGTTCGTCCATATATCTGACTCTGATATTTTTCTTGGGTCCCATTGTATTTGGGTAGGCACTATTTTCTGGTGGGTCATTGTATCTGTTTCGGTTCGTCCCTGTATTTGACTCGTATTGTTTTGTTCTGGTTCACTGCATCTGGAAAGGGACTGTTTCCTGGGGGGTCATTGTATATGATCTGGGACCGTGTTTCGGTTCGTTCTTGTATCTGACTATTATACATTTCTTGTGTTTTACTGTATCTAGGAAGGCACTGTTTCCGGGTGGGTCATTGTATATGGCCTTAGACCCTGTTTCGGATCGGCCCTGTATCTTACTCGGATATTTTTCTTGTGATTCACTATATCTTGGACAGGACTGTTTCCTAGTAAAACATTGTATCTTGCCTGGGACCCTGTTTCAGTTCCACCCTATATCTGACTCTAATATTTTTCTTCGGTCCCACTGTATCTGGGATGGCACTATTTTCTGGTGGGTCTTTGTATCTGTTTCGGTTCATCCCTATATCGGAGTGGGATATTTTTGTTGAGGTTCACTGTATTTGGGACAGGGCTATTTCCTGGTGAGTCACTATACCTGGCCCTAGATCCTATTTCGGTTTGTCCCTATATCTGACTCGGATAATTTTTGTTGTGGTTCATTGTATCTGGAAAGGGACTATTTCCTTGTGGGTTATTGTATCTGGTCTTGGACCCTGTTTCGGTTCATCGTTGTATCTGACTATGATATTTTTCTTGGGTTTCACTGTATCTAGGAAGGGACTATTTCCTGGTGGGTCATTGTATATGGCCTTGGACCCTGTTTCATTTCGTCCCTGTATCTGACTTAGATGTTTTTCTTGTGATTCACATTATCTGGAAAGGGACTGTTTCCTTGTTGGTCATTGTATCTTGCTTGGGTCCCTGTTTTGGTTCGTCCATATATCTGACTCTGATATTTTTCTTGGGTCCCATTGTATTTGGGTAGGCACTATTTTCTGGTGGGTCATTGTATCTGTTTCGGTTCGTCCCTGTATTTGACTCGTATTGTTTTGTTCTGGTTCACTGCATCTGGAAAGGGACTGTTTCCTGGGGGGTCATTGTATATGATCTGGGACCGTGTTTCGGTTCGTTCTTGTATCTGACTATTATACATTTCTTGTGTTTTACTGTATCTAGGAAGGCACTGTTTCCGGGTGGGTCATTGTATATGGCCTTAGACCCTGTTTCGGATCGGCCCTGTATCTTACTCGGATATTTTTCTTGTGATTCACTATATCTTGGACAGGACTGTTTCCTAGTAAAACATTGTATCTTGCCTGGGACCCTGTTTCAGTTCCACCCTATATCTGACTCTAATATTTTTCTTCGGTCCCACTGTATCTGGGATGGCACTATTTTCTGGTGGGTCTTTGTATCTGTTTCGGTTCATCCCTATATCGGAGTGGGATATTTTTGTTGAGGTTCACTGTATTTGGGACAGGGCTATTTCCTGGTGAGTCACTATACCTGGCCCTAGATCCTATTTCGGTTTGTCCCTATATCTGACTCGGATAATTTTTGTTGTGGTTCATTGTATCTGGAAAGGGACTATTTCCTTGTGGGTTATTGTATCTGGTCTTGGACCCTGTTTCGGTTCATCGTTGTATCTGACTATGATATTTTTCTTGGGTTTCACTGTATCTAGGAAGGGACTATTTCCTGGTGGGTCATTGTATATGGCCTTGGACCCTGTTTCATTTCGTCCCTGTATCTGACTTAGATGTTTTTCTTGTGATTCACATTATCTGGAAAGGGACTGTTTCCTTGTTGGTCATTGTATCTTGCTCGGGTCCCTGTTTTGGTTCGGCCCTATATCTGACTCTGATATTTTTCTTAGGTCCCACTGTATTTGGGTAGGCACTATTTTCTGATGGGTCGTTGTATCTGTTTCGGTTCGTCCCTGTATCTGACTCGTATAGTTTTGCTCTGGTTCACTGTATCTCGAAAGGGACTGTTTCCTGGTGGGTCATTGTATCTGGCCTAGGACCCTGTTTCGGTTCGTTCCTTTATCTGATTATGATATTTTTCTTGGGTTTCACTGTATCTAGGGAGGGACTGTTTCCTTGTGAGTCATTGTATCTGGCCTTGGACCCTGTTTCGGTTCATCCCTGTATCTGATTACGATATTTTTCTTGGGTTTCACTGTATCTAAGAAGGGACTTTTCCTGGTGGGTCATTGTATTTGGCCTTGGACCCTGTTTCCTTTCGGCCCTGTATCTGACTTGGATGTTTTTCTTTTGATTCATTGTATCTGGGATAGAACTATTTCCTAGTTGGTCATTGTATCTTGCTCGGGTCCCTGTTTTGGTTTGGCCCCATATCTGACTCTGATATTTTTCTTGGGTCGCACTATATTTGGGTAGGCACTGTTTTCACGTAGGTCATTGTATTTGTTTCGGTTCGTCCCTGTATTTGACTCGTATTGTTTTGTTCTGGTTCACTGCATCTGGAAAGGGACTATTTCCTGGGGGGTCATTGTATTTGACCTGAGACCCTATTTCGGTTCGTCCTTGTATCTGACTATTATATATTTCTTGTGTTTTACTGTATCTAGGAAGGGACTGTTTCCGGGTAGGTCATTGTATATGGCCTTAGACCCTGTTTCGGATCGGCCATGTATCTTACTCGGATATTTTTTTGTGATTCACTATATCTGGGACAGGAATGTTTCCTAGTAAAACATTGTATCTTCCCTGGGACCCTGTTTCGGTTCGACGCTATATCTGACTTTGATATTTTTCTTCGGTCCTACTGTATCTGGGATGGCACTATTTTCTGTTGGGTATTTGTATCTGTTTCGGTTTATCCCTGTATCGGACTCGGATATTTTTGTTGTGGTTCACTGTATTTAGGATAGGATTGTTTCCTGGTGAGTCACTATACCTGGCTCGAGATCCTGTTTTGGTTCGTCCCTATATCTGACTCGGATAATTTTTGTTGTGGTTCATTGTATCTGGAAAGGGACTGTTTCCTTGTTGGTCATTGTATCTGGCCTTGGACCCTGTTTCGGTTGATCCCTATATCTGACTATGATATTTTTCTTGGGTTTCACTGTATCTAGGAAGGGACTGTTTCCTGGTAAGTCATTGTATATGGCCTTGGACCCTGTTTGGTTTTGGCCCCGTATCTGACTTGGATGTTTTTCTTGTGATTCACTGTATCTAGGACAGGACTGTTTCCTGGTTGGTCATTGTATCTTGCTCGGGTCCCTGTTTTGGTTCGGCCCTATATCTGACTCTGATATTTTTCTTAGGTCCCACTGTATTTGGGTAGGCACTTTTTTCTTATGGGTCGTTGTATCTGTTTCGGTTCGTCCCTGTATCTGACTCGTATAGTTTTGTTCTGGTTCACTGTATCTCGAAAGGGACTGTTTCCTTGTGGGTCATTGTATCTGGCCTAGGACCCTGTTTTGGTTCGTCCCTGTATCTGATTGTGATATTTTTCTTGGGTTTCACTGTATATAGGAAGGGACTATTTCTTGGTGGGTCATTGTATATGGCCTTGGACCCTGTTTCAGATCGGCCCTGTATCTTACTCGGATATTTTTCTTGTGATTCACTGTATCTGCGACAGGAATGTTTCCTAGTAAAACATTGTATCTTGCCTGGGACCTTGTTTCGGTTCAACCCTATATTTGACTCTTATATTTTTCTTCGGTCTCACTGTATCTGGGATGGCACTATTTTCTGGTGGGTCTTTGTATCTCTTTCGGTTCATCTCTGTATCGGACTCGGATATTTTTGTTTTGGTTCACTGTATTTAGGACAGCACTGTTTCCTGTTGAGTCACTATACCTGACCCGAGATCCTTATTCGATTCGTCCCTATATCTGACTCGGATAATTTTTGTTGTGGTTCATTGTATCTGGAAAGGGACTGTTTCCTTGTTGGTCATTGTATCTGGCCTTGGACCTTGTTTCGGTTCATCCCTATATCTGACTATGATATTTTTCTTGGGTTTCACTGTATATAGGAAGGGACTGTTTCCTGGAGGGTCATTGTATATGGCCTTGGACCCTGTTTGGTTTCGGCCCCGTATCTGACTTGGATGTTTTTCTTTTGAATCACTGTATCTGGGACTGGACTGTTTCCTGGTGGGTCATTGTATATGGCCTTGGACACTGTTTCAGTTCAGCCCTGTATCTGACTCTGATATTTTTCTTGTGATTCACTGTATCTGGGACAGGACTAGTTCCTGGTGGGTCATTGTATCTTGCCCGGGACCCTGTTTCGGTTCGTCCCTGTATCTGACTCAGATAGTTTTGTTGTGGTTCATTATATCTAGAAAGGGATTGTTTCCTAGTGGGTCATTGTATCTGACCTGGGACCCTGTTTCGGTTCGTCCTTGTATCTGACTAGGATACTTTTCTTGGGTTTTACCGTATCTAGGCAGGGATTGTTTCCTGGTGGGTCATTGTATAAGGCCTTAGACCCTGTTTCGGATCGGCCCTGTGTCTTACTCAGATATTTCTCTTTGTATTTACTGTATCTGGGACAGGACTGTTTCCTAGTAAAACATTGTATCTTGCCTAGGACCCTGCTTCGGTTCGACACTATATCTGACTCTGATATTTTTCTTCGGTCCCACTGTATCTGGGATGGCACTATTTTCTGGTGGTCTTTGTATCTGTTTCAGTTCATCCCTGTATCGGACTCAGATATTTTTGTTGTGATTCACTGTATTTGGGATAGGAATGTTTCATGGTGAGTCACTATACCTGGCTCGAGATCCTGTTTCGGTTCCTCCTTATATCTGACTCGAATAATTTTTGTTGTGGTTCATTTTATCTGGAACGAGACTGTTTCCTTGTGGGTCATTGTATCTAGCCTTGGACGCTGTTTCGGTTCATCCCTGTATCTGACTATGATATTTTTCTTGGGTTTCACTGTATCTAGGAAGGGACTGTTTCCTGCTGGGTCATTGTATATGGCCTTGGACCCTGTTTTGTTTCGGCCTTGTATCTGACTTGGATGTTTTTCTTGTGATTCACTGTATCTAGGAAAGGACTGTTTCCTGGTTGGTCATTGTATCTTGCTCGGGTCCCTATTTTGGTTCATCCCTATATCTGACTCTAATATTTTTCTTAGGTCCCACTGTATTTGGGTAGGCACTATTTTCTGGTGGGTCATTGTATATGTTTCAGTTCGTCCCTGTATCTGACTCGTATAGTTTTGTTCAGGTTCACTGTATCTTGAAAGGGACTGTTTCCTGGTGGGTCATTGTATCTGGCCTAGGACCCTGTTTCGGTTCGTCCCTGTATCTGATTATGATTTTTTCTTGGGTTTCACTGTATCTAGGAAGGGACTGTTTCCTGGTGGGTCATTGTATATGGCCTGGGACCCTATTTCGGTTCGACCCTATATCAGACTCGAATATTTTTTTTTTGTAGTTCACTATATTTAGGACGGGATTGTTTCCTGGTGAGTCACTGTATCTGGCTCGAGACCTTGTTTCGGTTCATCCCTGTATCTGACTAAGATTGTTTTGTTGCGGTTCACTGTATCTGGAAACGGACTCTTTCCTAGTGGGTCATTGTATCTGGCCTGGGACCCTGTTTCGGTTCGTTCCTGTATCTGACTATGATATTTTACTTGGGTTTGACTGTATATGGGAATGGACTGTTTCCTAATGGGTCATTGTATATGGCTTAGGACCCTATTTCGGTTCGGCCCTGTATCAGACTCAGATATGTTTTGGTGGTTCACTTTATTTGGGACGGGACTGTTTCCTGCTTAGTCACTGTATCTGGCCCAAAACCCTGTTTCAGTTCGGCCCTGTATCTGACTCAGATATTTTTCTTGTGATTCACTGTATTTGGGACAAGACTGTTTCTTGGTTGGTCATTGTTTCTTGCCCGGGACCCTATTTCGGTTCGGCCCTATATTTGACTCTGATATTTTTCTTGGGTCCCACTTTATCTGGGAAGGCACTATTTTTTGGTGTGTCATTGTATCTTTTACGATTCGTCCGTGTATTTGACTTGGATGTTTTTGTTGTGGTTCAGTGTATTTGGGACAGGACTGTTTCTTGGTAAGTCACTACATCTGGCACGAGACCCTGTTTCGGTTCGTCTCTGTATCTGACTCAGATAGTTTTTTTGTGGTTCACTATATCTGGAAAGGGACTTCTTCTTAGTGGGTCATTGTATCTGGCTTGGGACCCTGTTTCGGTTCGTCCTTGTATCTGACTATGATATTTTTCTTGGGTTTCACTGTATCTAGGAAGCAACTGTTTCCTGGTGGGTCAGTGTATATGGCCTTGGACCTTGTTTCGGTTGGTTCCTATATCTGACTAGGATATTTTTCTTGTGATTCACTATTTCTGGGACAGGAATGTTTATTGGTAGGTCGTTGTATCTTGCCCGGGACCCTGTTTTAGTTCGGCCCTGTATTTGACTCTAATATTTGTCTTGGCTCCCACTATATCTAGGAAGGCACTATTTTCTGGTGGGTCATTGTATCTGTTTCAGTTCGTCCGTGTATCTGACTCAGATATTTTTGTTCCGCTTCACTAAATTTTGGATGGGACTGTTTCCTGCTGAGTCACTATATCTGGCCCGAGACCCTGTTTCGGTTCGTCCCTGTATCTAGAAAGGGACTGTTTCCTAATGGGTCATTGTGTCTGGCCTTGGACCCAGTTTCGGTTTGTCCCTATATCTGACTATTATATTTTTCTTGGGTTGCACTAATTCTGGGAAAGACTGTTTTCTTGTGGGTCATTGTATATGGCCTGGGACCCTATTTCAGTTCCGCCTTGTATCAGACTCGGATATTTTTTTTATGGTTCACTGTATTTGGCCTGGGACTCTATTTTCGTTCGTCCTTGTATCTAACTCGGATAGTTTTGTTGTGATTCACTGTATATAGAAATGGACTTCTTCCTAAAGTTGGGTTCATGGGTTCAGCCTGGTGGGGCCCGAAAAAATGGTGAGCTGGGTTCTTAAAATGTTGGCCCGTTTAAAATCGAGCTAATTTGGCCCGGCCCGATAAGGCCCGTGGCCCGATCGGGTTTCAACCGGGTTGGCCCGATTGGCCCGCTTGGCCCGATTTTTTTTTTTTTTTTTTTTCAGCTTTCAATCAACCCCAATTCTGAAAACTGAAATCCCTAAATTTCATATCTTATTCTCATACTATCCCGTTGTCCATTTCTCCCCAAATTTCTTACACACTCTCCGGTCTCCGCCTCCCTCTCCTCAATCCTCACTACTGCCGCCTCTCCTTCTCCATCTTTTTCCCTTTGTTGTGTGTGTGCCTGTAACTGTAAGTCCTTGTTCTCTCTCTTTCTCTCCCTCTATGAGGTTGTCTGCCATATATTGAAGTGTTGTCTCTCTTGCTCTATCTCTGTCTGCTAATCTGCCATATTGGAGCTCATTTACAATTATAGCTAATCTAGTTGAGCTTGCATGGGTGTTTGATGATAGGGGTGTACTGCCATAGTTGCAATTGTTGATTATTCTATAGAAAAGTCTTACACATTTTAGTTTTGATTTCTTAATGCTCTTGAACAGATAAAATCCTATTTTCCTGGTTGTTAGTTCTTACTCTCATGTTTTGATTTAGTTTGAAACCTCAAATTGGGTTGCTTTGCTGTGTGCCAGCGCTGAGCGCTACGTTCCTGGCGCTGAGCGCTGAATGTGGCCTAATCGGGCTTCTGTGTTGCTGGTGCCAGCGCTGGGCGCCAGGCATGCTGAAAATGGCAAAAGTAGCCCCAGAAATGATAAAATGTTGTTTTAACCCCCGAAACGATGGAATTTGGCTAAAATCACACGACGCGTGAGGGAGCGCTCTCGTGTTTTGCTCAGAAGGCCATTTCCATATGAAAAAGTAGGGTCTTTTGTCAAAAACGGACATGGTTAACTTTTCTAGTCAAATTTGGATCCTCCCTTTATGCCATGAATTCCAAATCCTTTTGTACTACATCACATTTTGTCAAAATTTTGTTAGGGGCTTTTATTTACTTTTTTCTTTAAATTTTTGCAGTATGGCTTCCTCTAGTGTTGGAAAGAATTATGGTATTAGTTGTGATGCTGATGATGATTGTGAATTTGTGCAAATCCCTAGTATTGTGAGTAATACAAATACTAGTGAGAATGTTGAACCACAATCCAAAAAGGCTAGATCATTAACCTCTGATGTGTAGAACTATTTTGTTAAAATTGGAATGGGTAAAGATGGCAAAGAAAAGTGTAAATGCAAAGCTTGTAGGAAAGAATACACTTGTGCAAGTAAATCAGGAACTACTCATTTATGCCGTCATGTTCCTAAATGTCATATGATTCCTAAATTTCATGATGTTGGGGAGATGTTAACTGATTCTGAAGGGAAGTTGAAGAGAAGAAAATTTGACTCTAATGTGAATCGTGAGTTATTGTCTGAATTGATTATTGCACATAATGTTCCGTTTAGTATTGTTGAGTGGAGGATGTTTAGGAAATATCAAAAGTTTTTGAATGAAGATTGTAAGTTTATTTCTAGAAAAACTGCTAAACTTGATGTGCTGAAAAAATATGAAGTGGAGAAAGAAAAATTGAAACAACAATTAGCCCAAATTTCTGGTAGAGTGTGCTTGACTTCTGATGTTTGGATTGCATGCAACAACCATGGTTATATATCTTTAACTGCTCATTATGTTTATGAGAAATGGAAGTTGAATAGTAAGATTTTAGCATTTTCTCACATGCAACCTCCACATACTGGGCATGATTTATCATTGAAAGTGCTTGAATGTTTAAAGGATTGGGGAATAGAGAGAAATTTTTTTTCCATTACTTTGGATAATGCTTCTTCAAATGACAATATGCAAAACATCTTGAAAAAACACCTATGTTTGGCAAATAGCTTGTTACTTAATGGGGAGTTTTTTCATATTAGATGTTCTGCTCATATCTTAAACCTCATTGTTCAAGATGGTTTGAAAGTTGCTAGTGAGGCATTGCACAAAATTAGACAAAGTGTACATTATGTGAGGGCATCAAAAAGTACGATGAAACAATTTTTTCAGTGTGTTGAACAAGTTGGCGAGATTGATACATGAATTGGTTTGAGACCGGATGTTGTTACTAGATGGAACTCCACTTATATAATGCTTGAGAGTGTAATCAAGTATCGTCGTGCCTTTCATAGTTTGAGTTTAGTTGATAAGAATTATAAGTGGTGTTCATCAAATGATAAGTGGAACAGAGGGGCTTCAATGTGTGAATTCTTAAAGCCATTTTATACAATTACCAATTTGATATTTGGGTCATCTTATCCTACATCTAATTTGTATTTTGGAGAAATTTGGAGGATAGAGCTTCTTTTGACATCCAACTTGGTGAATGAAGATTTGTTGATTCAAAGCATGACTCATAGAATGAAAGATAAATTTGACAAGTATTGGAAGGAATATAGTGTGGTTCTTGCATTTGGGGCTATTCTTGATCCAACCAAAAAACTCAATTTCTTGAAGTATACTTATTCTAGACTTGATCCATATTATTATGAAGAAAAAGTTGAAAATGTTAAGAAGGATTTGTATCGAATGTTTGAAGAGTATGTCAATAAGGGTGCAACAACTTCAAAGACTTCTTTCAATGTGAGTCAACCACCACGTAGTATTATTGGAGGAGGAAAAGGAAAAGAGAAATTGCCTACACTATATTATGATGTAAGTTTGCTATTGAATCTTTTTTAAACATTTTCATTGTTTACATTTTGATTACACAATATTATTATGTAACTATGTAAGTTAAATATTAATTTCATCATTTGATAGGATTTTGAAGAATTTGATTGCCAACAGACTAACAATGCCGGAAAGTCTCAACTTGATATTTATTTGGAAGAGCCAAGGCTCACAATCACAGGACGTTTTGATGTTTTGGCTTATTGGAGAGACATAAGTAATAGATTTAGTGATCTTGCAAGGATGGCTTGTGATATATTGAGCATTCCAATAACTACCGTAGCATCGGAATTCGCTTTTAGTATTGGCTCTCGTGTGTTGAACAAATATAGAAGTTCCATGCTTGACGAAACATTGCAAGCTCTTCTATGCACACGTAATTGGCTACTTGGTTTTATAGATGATGATGATTCAACTGACATTGATGATCTATGTCTCTCTAGAAAGGAGTCAAATGTTATTATTGAGGGTAATGATGAGGAAGAAGAAGATTAAGGGCTTTCATAATTTGAATAGTTTTTTTAAACTTGTTATTTTGTTGATTTGATACTTTGATTTGCCTACTTGGTTTTGTAGTTATGAATGTTATTTATGCTTCATTGTTTTATTTTAGTCAAGACTCAAGTAGTATGATTGTTATGCTAAACACTTTTTAATTAGTATGTGGTTAATGATACATTAACAATTTATTATTACAAGTTTATTTGAGTTTGTATTTTGATTAAGTATGTTAATATTTGATGTTTCATAATCAATATGTTCTCATATTCTCTAAAAAATAAACATGGCAAAAAAATATAAAAAACAGATTTTGGCCCGTTATGGCCCGCAACTCGAAGTGGGCTAGGCTGGTAAAATGCTGGCCCGATTAAAAACGGGCTTCTTTGGCCCGGCCCGTTAAGACCCGCGGCCCAATGTGGCCCGGCCCTGACGGGCTGGGCTGGCCCGTTAGTCAACTCTACTTCTTCCTAGTGGGTCATTGTATTTGGCTCGAGATCCTGTTTTGGTTCGTCCCTGTATCTGACAATAATATTTTTCTTGGGTTTCACTGTATCTAGGAAGGGACTGTTTCCTGGTGGATCATTGTATATGGCCTTGGACCCTGTTTCGGTTGGGCCCTGTATCTGACTCAGATATTTTTCTTGTGATTCACTGTATCTGGGACAGCAATGTTTCTTGGTAGGTCATTGTATCTTGCTCGTGACCCTATTTCGGTTCGACCCTGTATTTGACTCTGATATTTTTCTTAGGTCCCACTGTATCTGCGAAGGCACTATTTTCTGGTGGGTCATTGTATCTGTTACGGTTCGTCCATGTATCTGACTCAGATATTTTTGTAATGGGTCATTGTATTTGGGACGGGACTATTTCCTGGTAAGTCACTATATCTGGCACGAGACCCTGTTTCGGTTTGTCCCTGGATCTAACTTGGATAGTTTTTTTGTTGTTCACTGTATCTAGAAAGGGACTGTTTCCTAGTGGGTCATTGTGTCTGGCTTTGGACCCTGTTTTGGTTCCTCCCTGTATGTGACTATTATATTTATCTTGGGTTTCACTGTATCTGGGAAGAATTGTTTCCTGGTGGATCATTGTATATGGCCTGGGCCCCTATTTCGGTTCGGCCCTGTATCAGACTCAGATATTTTTTTTGTGGTTCACTGTATCTGGCCCGGGACCCTATTTCGGTTCGTCCCTGTATCTAACTCAGATAGTTTTGTTGTGGTTCACTTTATATAGAAAGGGACTTCTTCCTAATGGGTCATTGTATCTGGCCTTGGACCCTGTTTCTGTTCATCCCTGTATCTGACTATGATATTTTTCTTGGATTTCACTGTATCTAGGAAGGGAATATTTCCTGGTGGATCATTGTATATGACCTTGGACCTTGTTACGGTTAGGCCATGTATCTCACTCGGATATTTTTCTTGTGATTCACTGTATCTGGGACATGAATGTTTCCTAGTAGGTCATTGTATTTTGCCCAGGACCCTGTTTCGGTTCGGCCCTATATCTGACTCTAATATTTTTTTGGGTCCCACTATATTTGGTAAGGCACTGTTTTCTGGTGGGTCATTGTATCTGTTTCGGTTCGTCCCGGTATCTGACTTGGATATTTTTGTTGTGGTTCACTGTGTTTGGGATGGGACTGTTTCCTGGAGAGTAACTATATATGGCCCGAGACCCTCTTTCAATTGGTCCATGCATCTGACTCGGATAGTTTTGTTGTGGTTCACTGTATCTAGAAAGGGGTTGTGTCCTAGTGGGTCATTGTATCTGGCCCGAGACCCTGTTACGATTCAGCCCTCTATTTGACTCGGATGGTTTTGTTGTGGTTCATTGTATCTGGAAAGGGACTGTTTCCTATTGTGTCATTGTATCTGGCCTGGGAACCTGTTTCGGTTCGTCCATGTATCTGACTATGCTATTTTTCTTTGGTTTCACTGTATCTGGTAAGGGACTGTTTCTTTTTGGGTCATTGTATATGGCTTGGGACCCTCTTTCGATTCGGCCCTTTATCAGACTCGGATATTTTTTTTGTGGTTCACTATATTTGGTACGGGACAGTTTCCTGGTGAGTCACAGTATCTGGCCCTGGACCCTGTTTCGATTCGTCCTTGTATCTAATATGCATAGTTTTGTTGTGGTTCACTGTATCTAGAAAGGGACTGTTTGCTAATGGGTCATTATATCTAGCTTGGGACCCTGTTTCGGTTCATCCCTGTATTTGACTATGATATTTTTCTTGGGTTTCACTATATCTAGGAACGCACTGTTTTCTGGTGGGTCATTGTATTTGTTTCGGTTTGTCCCTGTATTTGGGACAGGACTATTTCTTGGTGAGTCACTGTATCTGGCCGGGGACCCTGTTTCGGTTCGTCCCTGTATCTAACTATGTTATTTTTCTTGGGTTTCACTGTATCTGGGAAGGGACTGTTTCCTGGTGAGTCACTATATCTGGCCCGAGACCTATTTTGGTTTGTCCCTGTATATGTCTTCGATAGATATGTTGTGGTTCACTGTATTTGGGAAGGGACTGTTTCCTAGTAAGTCACTGTATCTGGCCCAGGACCCTGTTTCGGTTCGTCCCTGTATCTGACTCAGATAGTTTTGTTGTGGTTCACTGTATCTAGAAAGGGACTATTTCCTAGTAGGTCATTGTATCTGGCCTGGGACGCTATTTCAGTTCATCCCTGTATTTGACTATGTTTTTTGTCTTGGGTTTCACTATATCTAGGAAGAGACTGTTTCTTGCTGGGTCATTGTATATGGCCTTGGAACCTGTTTTGGTTGGGCCCTGTATCTGACTCGGATATTTTTCTTGTGATTCACTGTATTTGGGAAGGGACTGTTTCCTGGTGAGTCACTGTATCTGGCCCAGGACCCTGTTTCGGTTCGGCCCTGTATCTGACTCTGATAGTTTTATTGTGTTTCACCATATCAAGAAAGGGACTGTTTCTTAGTGTGTCATTGTATCTGGCCTAAGACCCTATTTCGGTTTGTCCTTGTATCTTACTATGATATTTTTCTTGGGTTTCACTGTATATGGGAATGCACTATTTTCTAGTGGGTCATTGTATCTGTTTCGGTTCGTCCCTGTATCTGACTTGGATATTTTTGTTGTGGTTCATTATATTTGGGATGGGACTGTTTGTTGGTGAGTCACTGTATCTGGCCGGGGATCCTGTTTCGGTTCGTCCTTATATCTGACTCGAATAGTTTTGTTGTGGTTCATTGTATCTAGAAAGGGAATGTTTTCTAGTGGGTAATTAAATCTGGTATGGGACCCTGTTTCGGTTCGTCCCTGTATCTGACTATGATATTTTTCTTGGGTTTCACTGTATCTAGGGATGGATTGTTTCCTCTTGGGTCATTGTATATGACCTTGGACCCTGTTTCGGTTCAGCCCTGTATCTGACTCAGACATTTTTCTTGTGATTCACTGTATCTGGGACAGGATTGTTTCCTGGCGGGTCATTATCTCTTGCCCGGGACCCTGTTTCGATTCGGTCATGTATCTAACTCTGATATTTTTGTTAGGTCCCACTATATATGGGAAGGCAATGTTTTCTGGTGGGTCATTGTATCTGTTTCGATTCGTCCCTGTATCTTAATCAGATATTTTTGTTGTGGTTCACTGTATTTGGGACGAGACTATTTCCTGGCGAGTCACTATATCTGGCCCGAGACCCTGTTTCGGTTCGTCCCTTTATCTGACTTGGATAGTTTTGTTGTGGTTCTCTGTATATGGAAAGGCACTGTTTCCTAGTGGGTCATTGTATCTGGCCTGGGACCTTGTTTCGGTTCATCCTGGTAGCTGACTATGATATTTTTCTTGGGTTTCACTGTATATAGGAACACACTATTTTCTGGTGGGTTATTGTATCTGTTTCGGTTCGTCCCTGTATCTGACTTGGATATTTTTGTTGTGATTCACTGTATTTGGGACAGGACTGTTTCCTGGTGAGTCACTGTATTTGGCCAGGGACCCTGTTCCCTATCTCTGACTCAAATAGCTTTGTTATGGTTCACTGTATCTAGAATGGGAATGTTTCCTACTGGGTCATTAAATCTAGTCTAGGACCCTGTTTCGGTTCGTCCCTGTATCTAACTATGATCTTTTTCTTGGGTTTCCCTGTATCTAGGGAGGGACTGTTTCCTGATGGGGTCATTATATATGGCCTTGGACCCTATTTCGGTTCGGCCCTGTATGTGACTCGGATATTTTTCTTGTGATTCAATGTATTTGGAACATGACTGTTTCCTGGTGGGTCATTGTATCTTGCCCGGGACCCTATTTCGTTTTGGCCCTATATCTGACTCTGATATTTTTCTTGGGTCCCACTGTATCTGGGAAGGTACTGTTTTCTAGGGGGTCATTGTATTTGCTTCAGTTAGTCCTTGTATCTGACTCGGAATTTTTTTTTTGTGGTTCACTTTATTTGGGACGGGACTATTTCCTGGTGAGTTACTATATCTGGCCCGAGACCCTGTTTTGGTTCATCCCTGTATTTAACTCGGATAGTTTTGTTGTGGTTCACTGTATCTAGAAGGGGACTATTTCATAAAGGGTCATTGTATCTAGCCTGAGACCCTGTTTCAGTTCGTCATTTGATCTGACTATTGTATTTTTCTTGGGTTTCACTGTATCTAGGAAGGGACTGTTTCCTGGTGGGACATTGTATATGGCCCGGGACCCTATTTCGATTCAACCCTGTATCAGACTCGTATATTTTTTTTTGTGGTCCACTTTATTTACGGCGGGACTGTTTCCTAGTGAGTCACTGTATCTGGCTCGGGACCCTGTTTCAGTTCGGACCTGTATCTAACTCAAATATTTTTTTTTTGTGTTTCACTTTATCTAGAAAGGGACTTTTTCCTAGTGGGTCATTGTATCTGGCCTGGGACCCTGTTTCAGTTCGTCTCTGTATCTGACTATTATATTTTTCTTGGGTTTCACTGTATCTAGGAAAAGACTATTTCCTGGTGGGTCATTGTATATGTCCTGGGACCCAATTTCGGTTCGGCCTTGTATTTTTTTTGTGGTTCATTGTATTTGGGACGAGACTGTTTCCTTGTGAGTCACTGTATCTGGCTCTGGACCCTGTTTCGGTTCGTCCCTGTATCTGACTTGGATAGTTTTATTATGGTTCACTATATCTAGAAAGGGACTATTTCCTGGTGGGTCATTATATATGGCCTGAGACCCTATTTCAGTTCGGCCCTGTATCAGACTCGGATTTTTTTTTTGTGTTTCACTGTATTTGGGAGGGGACTATTTCCTAGTGAGTCAATGTATTTGGCCTGGGACCCTGTTTCGGTTTGTCCCTGTATCTAACTCGGAGAGTTTTGATGTGGTTCACTGTATCTAGAAAGGGACTGTTTCTTAGTGGGTCATTGTATTTGGCCTGGGACCCTGTTTCGGTTTGTCCCTGTAGCTGATTATGATATTTGGCCTGGTGATAACACATTATTTTACACTATTTGTTTCCCTTATACTTAGTCTTTTAGTGTGTGTTTCTAGTGATTTTTATGGCCTTTAGACATGTTTTGTAGATTTAGACTTGTTGGTGCTTATAGATTTTAATTGCTTAACTATTGAATTCTGGCACTGCTTATTTTTTTCACCATATCTTTGGCTACAGATGTTCGATTGATGTGATTCCAATTTCGTTCGAAAGATGATAGAAACTTCTACATTTCATATGTAGAGCCCAGAAGCTGATTCTCACGTCTGGACAACTGAAATTATTGTGCAAGCAGTCCAGATTTTCTGCATCTACCCATCATTGACTGATTCCTTTCCTTAGGCTTGCCTATTGGACCAGAGCATGTTTATTTGGGCCAACATCTGCTTATTGGGCCAGCACACATGATACTAGGGCTTGATCATGTTTTTAGCCATTAATAATTTAGGAAACTAGGTTTATTTTGTATTTAGGAAACCATTAGGAAACCTAGAGGAGGCAGCCAGCTAGTATTTATTCTCAAGTTGTTGAGGAAAATAGGACCAATCAGAAGAGATACGAAATTGCCTTGAGCTGCTGCTACCTCCTTTGCTGAGTTTGTTTTTATACCTTTGCTTTGTGTTCAAGTCTTCCATGGAAGGCTAAGTTCGTTTGTAATCAATTCAAGAGGAGCTAAACTTAATAATCCAGAGTTCCTGTGCTTCAACCGGGTTTGATTTAATGTAATTTGAATTACTGTTTCTTCCCTTCTTCATGTAATTGAATGGTATTTTAATTGCATGCATGCTTTGTATGAATTTAAATCGGTTGATTAGATTCATAACAGTAATCAGATTGATAATCATACTTTAAATGTCTTTAATATATGGTGAACTTGGATAATTCGGTTATTAAATTAATCTGGACTTAGTGATATAGAGTGGTTGCCTAGAGTTTTAATTCTATGATTAATTGAATCCTGATTGGTAAATCAGTAGGAATTCTAAGTGTTACTGTTAGGGGTTCCAGGTAACACTTAACCAAGAATTAAATCAGATCTAGTTTATCTTTAGTGAACAAGGATGGATTAAGGTTTGGTTGTCTGCTTGAGTTAATTGCGTTTTCTCTTATTTGATAAATTCAATTTATTGCTTTCTAAATTCTTAGTATATTGCATTCAACACAAACCCTCCTTATTATGTTCTTGCTTAAGCTCTTAAAAGATTAGTTGTTTTGATGAGTCCTTGGGAGACGACACTGGTTGCATCCTATACTACAAATTAGTTGCAATTAGTAGTTTAATTTTGTACGGTTCAACACCCGTCAAAATTTTGGCGCCGTTGCCAGGGGTTTCATCTAACATATTAATCTTCTTAGGACTCTTTTATTACTGTTTTTCTTGCTTATTGTTCTTGTTTCTGGTTATTGTCTTTATCATTTTCCCCTTGTTCTACTTGCTTTCCTATTTTGTTTTCCTTATCTGTTTAAGTTTTCTTTCCCTGTTTAGTGTTTCTGTTTCTATCTTGTTTTTTATTTTGACCAACTGGGATTGAGCTGCAAATTAGTGGACTAAGAAATTGCATTGTGAGAAGCATTGTGAGGTGAACTTTGTGCTGTTATTGCCCTAGTTTAGCCTCCTTTGCCTTCTTTGTGCACTTTTTGGCAGAACTTTTTATGTTTTTTGAGCATTGTAATTAGAGGTGTCAAAATGGGTTGGCCCATCCCGCCATGCAAAAGGGTTGGGTTGGGTTAAGGTTTTGCTGGCCCGTTTGGAAGCGGGTTTTTGAGCCCGCCCCGTTTAGGTTGTGGGTTGGTGGCGGGACGGGGCGGGTTGGGGCGGGCTGGCCCGCCAGTCTTTTTTTTTTTTTTTTAAAAAAATTTCTAATCTTTATTATAAAAATTATGTTGTCATGTTGGTATTAATCTTCTTGGACTTATTTTTTAATGATTGTTTATTACTTTGTTAGACTATTTAATTAATTTTGGTCCTCTTAAATAATTTGAATTACGTGATGAAAAATTATTTATCATTGATTTAGTGTTTAACATTGATTTAAATTGTTATTAGTCACTAATTTATTATTTTTTTTTTTTGGCGGGCTGGCCCGCCTAACCCACAACCCACAGTGGGTTGGGTTGGGTTGAGGTTTTCTCAGCCCGCCATTTGGGCGGGCCAGCCCGTCCCGCCCCGTTTGGGTGGCGGGTTGAGGCGGGCCGGCCCGTTTGACAGCTCTAATTGTAGTGATAGTTTTTTCTTGTTGTTTTGTTTCCTTTGATGTTTTATGGTTCCATTGTGTGAATTCTGGTGCCAGTTTCCCTTTGTTTTCCCCTTGCTTCGGTTTGATTTAGTGGTTTTCGCGTGTACTGTTACGATCGAAATTTTTAGCTCTGATTGACCTGAAACTTGGTCAGTTGAAGGAAAATGGCCTGACAATTCATAGTCACAGCTTGCTGTGAGGTCTGCGTTTTTAAGCCAAATTCCATCGTTTTGACCACTGTTTCAATTTTTTAAAATTTTTTATTTGATTTTTGAGTTTCATTTTCATCAAGCTTTCATCCTGTGGTGGTAGAAAAATTTTTAAAAATGTTTAGATGGTTCAACTAGTGTTATTTTGGTGTCTTTTTGCCTTTGTTTAGTGTTTTTGGTGTGTTTTGGTTTTTGCCCTTTTCTTTCATTGCTTTACTGCTTTACTATTTCTGTGTGTTCTAGTGTGTTTTAGAGTGTTGTTGTCTTTTGATTTGCATGGTGTATGACTCGGTCCTCTCATTTTGAACTACTTGAAGGTGATTTTGAAATAGAGAAAACTTTGCACACACTTGGTAGGGCACATAGAACTCCTAATAATATAGAGCATAATATGGCTGCCAATGACATTAATCCTGCGGTTGATCTTGCTGCTAATAATGGGGCTGGAAATAATGACATGCATGCTAGGGCTAGGACACTTAAGGAGTTGGCTGCCCGTAATGATAACTACCAGCCTTTGTGTATTCACTATCCTGATTTATATGTCAATTTTGAGTTGAAGTCTGGATTAATACACTTGCTCCCAAAGTTTCATGTATTTGCAGGTGAAGACCCCCACAAGCACTTAAAGGAGTTTCACATAGTGTGTTCCACCATGAGACCTCAAGGAATCACAGAGGAGCAAATCAAGCTGAGGGCCTTCCTTTTTTCATTAGATGAAGCAGCAAAAGATTGGCTATATTATCTGCAGCCTTCCACCATCATAAGCTGGAATGACATGAAGAGGTGCTTCCTTGAAAAGTTTTTCCCTGACTCTAGATCTGCTACCATCAGGAAAGATATATGTGGCATAAGACAAAACAGTGGATAGACACTACATGAGTACTGGGAGAGATTCAAGAAACTCTGTGGAAGCTGCCATCATCATCAAATCAATGACCAGTTGCTCATCCAGTATTTCTACGAAGGACTTCTTCCTATGGATCGAGGCTATGTGGATGCTGCTTTTGGAGGTGCCTTAGTGGACAAGACCCCTGTAGCTGTAAGAGATTTAATATCCAAAATGTCAGACAATGCACAACAATTTGGCACAAGGATGATCACCCCAGCTAGAGGAGTGAATGAGGTGCAGATGGCAGATCAACAGAGGGTGGAGACTCGTTTGGAGGAACTGACCTCCTTGGTTAGACAGCTAGCAATGGGGCATACACCGGTTCAAGCTCATGCCAAGCTATGTGGAATTTGTTCCCTGTCTTATCATCCAACAGATCAATGCCCTACTCTTCAAGATAACACTGAAGTAGTGGCTGGAGTCTTTCCTGGCAAACCTTACCAGCAGCCCAGATATGACCCCCACTTCTCCACCTACAACCTTGGCTGGAGAGATCACCCTAATTTAAGGTATGGAGGCAATTCTGGCCAACCCTACCAGCAACAGCAACAACAAACGTACCAGCCACAACAACCTAAGTACAATGCAGGTTCAAGCAACCAGCAGTTCCGAGCACCAATGAAGCAGCCTGTGCAGCGAATTAACAAGCCAGAACCGAGCCTGGAAGACTTAGTGAAGCAATTGGCATGCAGCAACATCCAATTCCAACAGAGGACTGAGACTAGCATTCAGAGCCTGAAGACTCAGATAGGTCAACTTGCAAGCACCATTAGTGAGCNCAACCAGCAGTTCCGAGCACCAATGAAGCAGCCTGTGCAGCCAATTAACAAGCCAGAACCGAGCCTGGAAGACTTAGTGAAGCAATTGGCATGCAGCAACATCCAATTCCAACAGAGGACTGAGACTAGCATTCAGAGCCTGAAGACTCAGATAGGTCAACTTGCAAGCACCATTAGTGAGCTGAAGTCTCAAGGTTCTGGCAGCTTACCTTCTCAGACAGTCACCAATCCAAAAGGCAATGTGAGTGCCATAACCCTGTGCAATGGTAAAGAAGTGAGTGCTCCAGAACCTAGCCTGCCTTCTACAGTTCAACATTTTGTTCAAGAAAAAATTTCAGACCCTGCAGCCCCTAAGGCTATCCCAAAACAGCAGCCAATCCACCTTCAGGATCAAGCAAAAAGCTCTACCCCCAGTATTCCTCTCCCCTTTCCAAACAGAGATACACAGTCCAAGAAAATTGCTTAGCATGAGCTAGATAAAAAGATCATGGATACTTTCAGGAAGGTAGAAGTCAATATACCTCTCCTGGAAGCAATTAAACAGATTCCCAAGTATGCAAGGTTTCTGAAGGATTTGTGTACCCATAAGAGAAAACTGAACGGCAATGAGAAAGTGAGCATGAGTAGAAATGTGTCAGCAATGATCCAACCTAACCTCCCATCAAAGTGCACTGATCTTGGAACTTTCACCATTCCCTACACTATTGGAGACAAGTAGTTTACAAATGCCATGCTAGATCTGGGAGCTTCAATCAACGTGATGCCCAAGTCCATCTATTCATCACTACAGATTGGAGAACTGAAGCCCACTGGAGTTGTCATTCAGCTTGCTAATAGAAGCATATCATATCCTGCAGGCCTTCTTGAGGATGTTTTGGTTAGGGTAAATGAATTAATTTTTCCAGTTGATTTTTATGTGTTAAATATGGAGGATGAGTCTATGTCTGGACATGCCCTTTTGATCTTGGGTAGACCCTTCCTTAAAACTGCTAAGACCATAATTGATGTGCATGCTGGTACCCTTTCCATGGAATTTCGTGATACTGTAATTCGCTTTAATTTATGTGATGCCATGAAACACCCTCTAGAAGAGCATTCAATGTTCCAAATAGATGTCATAGACCTGCTAGTTAATGATGTGCATGCTGAATTGGTAGCTAAATTTCCTGATATAGTAGGCTTGCTAGATACTTTAGAGTGTTCTGCATGTGCTAATTATGATGGGAATTGTGCTGCCTGTTCTGAAATTTTTGCATATATGGGATATGATGAGACTGTTTTGGAGCATAGTGCAGAGCTTACAGGTGTTTCTGAGCTTCACACAGCAGACTTGGTTTCTCCAACCAAGCTAGTTCTCTCTGTGCAGCAGCCACCGATTCTTGAGCCGAAACCGTTACCTGACTACCTCAAGTATGCTTTCCTAGAAGCAGAAGAGAAACTGCCAGTCATCATAGCCAACAATCTTCAACCTGAATAGGAAGAGAGGTTGTTGCAGATTCTGAAGCAACGGAAGATGGCCATTGGATGGACACTTGCATACATTCCTTGCATTAGCCCTTCCACCTGCATGCATAGGATTTTATTGGAGGAAGAAGCTAAACCAGTGAGGTAGCCCCAAAGGTGACTTAACCCGTTTATTCTGGATGTGGTCAAAAAAGAAGTGAGCAAGCTGTTGTCAGCCGACATTATCTACCCCATCTCAGACAGTAAATGGGTGAGTCCAGTTCAAGTGGTTCAAAAGAAGAGTGGCATAACTGTGGTAACCAATGAGAAGAACGAGTTGATCCCTACCAGAGTGCAGAACAGCTGGCACGTCTGCATCGATTATAGAAGACTCAACTAGGCGACAAAGAAGGATCATTTCCCTCAGCCCTTTATTGATCAGATGTTAGAGAGACTAGCAAGGAAGTCCCATTATTGCTTCCTGGATGGCTTCTCAGGCTACTTCCAGATTCACATAGCCCTGGAGGATCAGGAGAAGACGACTTTCACCTGTCCATTTGGCACATTTGCATATAGGAGGATGCCTTTCGGCCTGTGTAATGCCCCTGGTACATTCCAGCGGTGTATGGTGAGCATTTTTTTTTATTTTTTAGAACACTGCATGGAAGTTTTCATGAACGACTTTACTGTGTATGGATCTTCTTTTGATGCATGTTTAGATAGCCTTGCTAGGGTACTTGATAGATGCATTGAGACTAACCTTGTTCTTAATTTTGAGAAATGTCACTTCATGGTAGAACAAGGCATAGTTTTAGGGCATGTAATTTCTAGCAAAGGCATTGAAGTAGATAAGGCTAAGATAGATGTTATTGCCTCTTTACCCTACCCCACTTGTGTGCGGGAAGTGCGTTCCTTTCTTGGTCATGCAGGGTTTTACAAGCGATTCATCTAGGACTTCAGCAAGATTGCCTTGCTATTATCTAAGCTTCTCCAGAAAGAAGTGGTTATCGACTTTGATAAGCAGTGCAGAGTAGCCTTTGATCAGCTGAAGCAGAGCCTTACCTCCCCTCCCATCATGCAGCCACCTAATTGGGAGTTTCCCTTCGAGCTTATGTGCGATGCATCAAACTTTGCAGTAGGCCCTGTCCTTGCACAGCGAGTGGACAAGCTGTCCCACGTGATTTATTATGCCTCTCGCACTTTGGATGCTGCCCAAGCAAATTACACCACTATTGAGAAAGAGCTCATTGCTATTGTGTTTGCTTTAGATAAATTCCGTTCATATTTGCTTAATTCTAAAGTCATTGCTTTCTCTGATCCTGTAGCTTTAAAGTACTTGCTCAAGAAGCCGGATGCGAAGCCTAGGCTCATTAGATGGATGCTGCTCTTGCAAGAATTCGACTTTGAGATCAGAGACAAGAATGGAGCTGAGAACTTGGTAGCAGATCACCTGAGTCAGATACCACTAACTTTGGATAGCCTTCCCATCAGAGAGACCTTCCAGGATGAGCAGCTTTATCAGCTGCAAGGTACAGATCCTTGGTATGCTGACTTGGTAAACTACTTAGTTACTTCTGAGTTACCTGCTTATTTTAAGAAGCATCAAGTAGATAAGCTTAAAAGTGAATCCAAACATTATGTGTGGGATGACCCCTACTTGTGGAGACTCTGTAGTGACCAAGTAATTAGGAGGTGTGTGCCTAGACATGAGTCTGAGTCTGTGTTGCAGTTCTGCCATACTTCTGCATGTGGTGGTCATTTTGGACCTCAGCGCACTGCTTGTAAAGTTTTAGATTTTGGACTCATTGGCCTACCCTATTTCATGATGCGTATAGCTTTTGTAAGAATTGTGCCCAATGCCAACAGACAGGTAATATTTCCCGTAGGAATAAGATGCCAGCCTTTGTTGTTTTGTGAGACATTTGATGTTTGGGGCATCGATTTCATGGGTCCTTTCCCTACTTCTTTTGGTTTTGTGTATATTCTTTTAGTTGTGGACTATGTTTCTAAATGGGTAGAGGCCAAGGCCACCCGGACTGACGATTCTCGTGCTGTCTTAGATTTTGTTAGGACTCACATTTTCTGCAGGTTCGGCGTTCCAAGAGCCATCATTGGTGACCAAGGTTCTCACTTATGCAATAGGCACATGGCTGCTTTGTTGAGAAAGTATGGTGTGGTGCACAAGGTGTCAACCCCTTACCATCCATAGACCAATGGGCAAGTAGAGGTGTCAAATAGAGAGATAAAGCAGATTTTAGAGAAGACTGTCTAGCCCAACAGAAAAGACTGGAGCCTGCGTTTGGATGATGCATTGTGGGCCTATCGGACTGCCTACAATACCCCTATAGGCATGTCCCCTTATAAGCTAGTCTTTGGCAAGGCATGTCACCTTCTAGTAGAGATCGAGCATAAGGCGTACTGGGCTGTGAAGTGTAATCTTGATTTAGCCCAAGCAGGATCACAGAGGAGGCTCCACTTGCAAGAACTTGATGAAATCTGGTTGGAGGCTTATGAGAACTCTGGAATCTACAAAGAAAAGACCACGGCTGTCCATGACAAGATGTTGGTGAGAAAAGAGTTCCACATTGGTCATAAAGTGCTGCTCTACAACTCCTGTCTCAAGCTAATGCCCGGCAAGCTTCGTTCTCGATGGATGGGTCCTTTTGTGGTGACTCATGTCTTTCCTTATGGTGCAATTGAGATCAAGAATGAGGCAACCAACCAGACCTTCCCAGTGAATGGACATCGGTTGAAACCTTTCTATGAGGGTTTTCAAGAGCAAGTGGTGGAGGAGATGCACTTGTCTGCTGCCCTCTATGAGACTTAAACCCACAGGCTGTTTTCTTTCCCCTTCTCTTTTATTTTTTGTGTCTTGCTTTTACTGTTTACTTTGTGCTTTGCATTGAGGACACTGCAAAAATTTAAGTGTGGGGGAGGGATTAGCCTATTGTGTGTGTTTTTGTGCTTTCTGTTTTTCTATTTTTCACTTTCTGTTTCTGTTTTACTTGCTATTTTTACTGTTTTCTATTTTTCAGTTTAGATTTTTAGTGTTATGTTTTTTGTTTTAGGCCTAGTTTTCTATTTTATGTGTTTTTTTTGGTTCTTTCCAATCAATTTAAGAGTTGTGAAGAGAGTGGTTTGAAGCAAATTTGATTCTAGAGTTGCTATAACATGAGTGGACAATTATCTCGCTTCTTGGATTTAAGTGATATGGCAACAAAATTTGATTTGGATGAATTGATTCTTAGTAGTCTTATAAGTTGTGAGGATTTGAGCCATAAGTCATGATTCTTTCTTGTGTGTTTTCATCTATCAATTTGACACTCTAGAACTTGTTTTGTTTCTTAGTTGAGGTTACATTTGCACATGCATGCATAAAAGTGATTAAGGCATTCCTTTCTTTGAGAAGCTACTTGACCAAATAGCTAACTTTGATATTATCCTTTGATTACCCCTTTTGAGCCTAATGATCTTTTCTTTCATGTGTAGCTCATTGCAAGCCTAAGTGTAAAATCACGTCCTACCCAACCCTTAGGAATTGAAGAGCATTGCATTGAATAAAAAGGGAGTAAATTCTTACAAAAACAAAGCATCAAGTTGTGGTTGATTGGTTGTGGCTGAAATTGTTAAGTGTTCTGCTTCATAAAAAAAAATATATAGTAGCAGAAAAAGAATAAAGTTGTTTTGGGAAAAGTAAAAATGAGTTGAAGCCCAAAGTCAAGATGCATAAAGTACTTGAATTTCTCCACTATTAGATGCTCTTTATGATTCCTTGGGTGCTTTAGCCATTTTTCCATATTATTGCCATCCCTTTACCTTTCCCCATTACAACCCTTTAAAAGTCCTTTTGATTTGTGTTATGCATGTGACATAGGTAGTGGAGATTGAGAATATGAACAAGCTTATGGTAGTGTGATTTTTGATAGGATGATTGGAGAGAAATACTTACCTTAGACACTTGAGGGAATTTAGAGCATTTATTTATCTTGTGAGAGGCTATCTACTTTGACTCATTCCTATTAAATGAAATTGCCATGTTTTTTGTTCTCTAGTTGTCAAGAGATGTTGTTCCATGAGTGTTGCTGTTTCTTTGAGTTTAAATTGTTTTCTTACCTTAATCTTTGCATTCTTGATTTGATTGGAGAGTTGTTTTCTTTTTCTAGTTTGTTTCTTGTGATTTTGCCCAGGAGTGCAAAAAGCTAAGTGTGGGGGAATTTGATAACACATTATTTTACACTATTTGTTTCCCTTATACTTAGTCTTTTAGTGTGTGTTTCTAGTGATTTTTATGGCCTTTAGACATGTTTTGTAGATTTGGACTTGTTGGTGCTTATAGATTTTAATTGCTTAACTGTTGAATTCTGGCACTGCTTATGTTTTTCACCATATCTTTGGCTACAGATGTTCGATTTATGTGATTCTAGTTTCGTTGGAAATATGACAGAAACTTCTACATTTCATATGAAGAGCCCAGAAGCTGATTCTCACATCTGGACAACAAAAATTCGTGTGCAAGCAGTCCAGATTTTCTGCATCCGCCCAGCATTCACTGATTCCTTTCCTTAGGCCTGCCTATTGGACCAGAGCATGTTTATTTGGGCAAACATCTGTTTATTGGGCCAACACACATGACACTAAGGCTTGATCACGTTTTTAGCCTTTAATAATTTAGGAAACTAGGTTTATTTTGTATTTAGGAAACCTAGAGGAGGCAGCCAGCTAGTATTTATTCTCAAGTTGTTGAGGAAAATAGGACCAATCAGAAGAGATACGAAATTGCCTTGAGCTGCTGCTGCTGCCTCCTTTGCTGAGTTCGTTTTTACGCCTTTGCTTTGTGTTCAAGTCTTCCATGGAAGGCTAAGTTCGTTTGTAATCAATTCAAGAGGAGCCAAACTTAATAATCCAGAGTTCCTGTGCTTCAACCGGGTTTGATTTAATCTAATTTGAATTTCTATTTCTTCCTTTCTTCATGTGATTGAATGGTATTTTAATTGCATGCATGCTTTGTATGAATTTAAATCGGTTGATTAGATTCATAACAGTAATCAGATTGATAATCATACTTTAAAGGTCTTTAATATATGGTTAACTTGCATAATTTGGTTATTAAATTAATCTGGACATAGTGATATAGAGCGGTTGTCTAGAGTCTTAATTCTATGATTAATTGAATCCTGATTGATAAATCAGTAGGAATTCTAAGTGTTACTGTTAGGGGTTCCAGGTAACACTTAACCAATAATTAAATCAGATCTAGTTTATCTTTAGTGAACAAGGATGGATTAAGGTTTGGTTGCCTACTTGAGTTGATTGCGTTTTCTCTTATTTGATAAATTCAGTTTACTGCTTTCTAAATTCTTAGTATATTGCATTCAACACAAACCCCCCTTATTCTGTTCTTGCTTAAGTTCTTAAAAGATTAGTTGTTCTGGTGAGTCCTTGGGAGACAATACTGGTTGCATCCTATACTACAAATTAGTTGCAATTAGTAGTTTAATTTTGTACAGTTCGGCACCCATCATCTGGGACCCTATTTCGGTTCGGCCTTGTATCAAACTCGAATATTTTTTTTTATGGTTCATTGTATTTGGGACGGGATTGTTTCTTGGTAACTGTATCTGGCCTGGGACCTTGTTTCGGTTCGTCCCTCTATCTTACTGGGATAGTTTTATTGTGGTTCACTATTTCTAGAAAGGGACTGTTTCCTTGTGGGTAATTGTATCTGGCCTGGGACCCTGTTTCGGTTCGTCCCTGTATCTAACTATGATATTTTTCTTGGGTTTCACTATATCTAGGAAAGGACTGTTTCCTGGTGGGTCATTGTATATGCCCTTGGACCCTGTTTCGATTTGGCCTTGCATCTGACTCAGATATTTTTCTTGTGATTCACTGTATCTGGGACAGGACTGTTTCCTGGTGGGTCATTGTATCTTGCCCGGGACCCTGTTTTGGTTCGGCCCTATATCTGGTTCTTATATTTTTCTTTGGTCCCACTGTATCTAGGAAGGCACTATTTTCTGGTGGGTTTTTATATCTATTTCGGTTCGTGCTTGTATCTGACTTGGATATTTTTGTTGTGGTTCACTGTATTTGGGACAGGACTGTTTCCTGGTAAGTCACTACATCTGGCCCGGGACCCTGTTTCGGTTCGTCCCTGTATCTGACTCGGATAGTTTTGTTGTGGTTCACTGTATCTGGAAAGGGACTGTTTCCTAGTAGGTCATTGTATCTGGCCTGGGACCCTGTTTCGGTTCATCCCTATACCTAATTATGATATTTTTCTTGGATTTTACTATATCTGGGAACGCACTATTTTCTAGTAGGTCATTGTATCTATTTCGGTTCGGCCCTGTATCTGACTTAGATATTTTTGTTGTGGTTCACTGTATTTGGGACGGGACTGTTTCCTGGAGAGTCACTGTATCTGGCCCGGGATTCTGTTTCGGTTCGTCCCTGTATCTAACTGGAATAGTTTTGTTGTGGTTCACTGTATGTATTCAGAAAGGGACTGTTTCGTAGTGGGTCATTGAATTTGGTTTGGGACCCTGTTTCGATTCATCCCTATATATGACTATGATATTTTTCTTGGGTTTCACTGTATCTAGGAAGGGACTGTTTCCTGGAGGGTCATTGTATATGGCCTTGGACCCTATTTCAGTTCAGCCCTGTATCTGACTCAGATAGTTTTCTTGTGATACACTGTATCTGGGACAGGACTGTTTCCTTGTGTGCCATTGTATCTTTCCCGGGACCCTGTTTCAGTTCGGCCCCGTATCTGACTCTGATATTTTTCTTGGGTCCCACTGTATTTAGGAAGGCACTATTTTCTGGTGGGTCATTTTATCTGTTTCGGTTCGTCCCTGTATCTGACTCGGATATTTTAGTTGTGGTTCACTGTATTTGGGACGGGACTGTTTACTGGTGAGTCAGTATATCTGGACTGTGACCCTATTTTGTTTCGTCCCTATATCTGACTTGGATAGTTTTGTTGTGGATCACTGTATCTGGAATGAGACTGTTTCCTAGTGGGTCATTGTATCTGGCCAGGGACTCTCTTTCGGTTCGTCCCTGTATTTGACTATTATATTTTTCTTACGTTTCACTGTATCTAGGAAGGGACTGTTTCCTGGTGGGATGATAAGCTGCTAAGGCTCCTCAAATTAGTAAAAGTTTAAGGTCGGTTACCTAAGCTACTTGTAGCATAAGGCAGCCCCAAGTCGAACCTAAGGATTATTCTGAGTAGTGAATCATATTTAAGAACATATCAAATCAATAGGGGGTTTTGTTTGTTTTAGTGATTAACAGAAAGTAATTGTAAGTGGTAAACTTTAGGGAAAACAACCAATCCATGTCTTAACTGATTCTGATTTTAATCCATCCTTGATTTCTAATGATCCATTCAATTATTAACCATGTTCTTGGCCTTAGAAAACATCAAGAAGCCTCCCAGTCCTCTATGGATGTCCACTGGCTAAGCAACCAGAATTCGGACTTAACTAGGACTAAATGAATTAAGCAAACATTCAAGTCCAGTTTTACCTAAGTCCTTGATCTAGCAAAGGTAATTAATCCATCCAAAAGCTCAGAAACATTAATTAACCATACAATCTTCTTTTAGCACATGCAATTAAGCAATCAACACATGAATAATCCAAATCCGAATTTAAGTAATTCAAACAGAATATTTCAGAGGATTGAAAGAACTTGATTAACAACTAAATGAATAACAATTAAAGCATAATCTCATAATCAATAATCAGAACAGCCAAAACCTGGATTGATTTGATGATTTAGCCCTCCATGAACAAGACAAGCCAAGTTCTTACAAAATATCTAGAGAGAAAACTTAAAGACTAAGAAAACTTGAAAAGCTGTCTAAAATATCCTAATGCCCTAATTTTGATTTTCGGCTGCCTCCTCTTGAACATATAGACCTCCAAAATTACATGCACACCCAAATAGCCCTTAGGGCACACTCATTCCCATGGGCCTTAGCTTTCATTGGGCTTTGGTTTGGACTCATTTGGACTTGTCATGAGGAAGTTAGGCCCATTTAAGTGCCAACAGGTTTCTAGAACCATTAGCCAACTTCGACAGAAAATAAGACCATATACAATATGAAATCAGGTGAATGGGTCTTCACAATAATTGAAGCTCTGTCTGTTAGCTTTCCAATGGGACCAGTTTCAAGTCCATATGACATTTACAGCTCAAGTTATGGCCCAAACACTGCATGTAGGTTAGGATCCTGCAACAGCATGTCTTCTCTGGTTTCCAGGCTGCATATGACCTTCTGGACATCCGAATTGGCTTTGGATCCCTGAATGAAAGTTGTAGATAATTCTCTCATCTTTCCTACACGGTATGACTCGGAATTTTTAGACATCCAGAACTAAAGATATGCATGAAACACAGAGACAACATAAAATGCTCAGTATTGCTGAAAAATGCAATTAGGCACAATTGGATCCAAAGTCATGAAATGAGGTCCAAGTCTACTCAATTCAGCCCAAAAGAGGTTTAAAAGACTAAATATGAGGGATAACTATTGTATAAAAAGTGTGTTCATCATGGGACATTGTATATGGCCTGGGGCCCTATTTCGGTTCGACCCTGTATCAGAATCGGATATTTTTTTTGTGGTTCACTGTATTTGGGACGGAACTGTTTCCTGGTGAGTCACTGTATCTGGCCAGGGACCCTGTTTCGGTTCGTCCCTGAATCTGACTTGAATAGTTTTCCTGTGGTTCACTGTATCTAGAAAGGGACTGTTTCCTAGTAGGTCATTGTATATGGCCTTAGACCTTGTTTCAATTTAGCCCTGTATTTGACTCATATGTTTTTCTTTTGATTCACTGTATCTAGGACAAGACTGTTTCCTTGTGTGCCACTGTATCTTACCCGGGACCCTATTTCGGTTCTGCCCTGTATCTGACTTTGATATTTTTCTTGGGTCCTACTGTATCTGGGAAGGCACTATTTTTTGGTGGGTCACTGTATATGTTTCGGTTCGTCCCTGTATCTAACTTGGATATTTTTGTTGTGGTTCACTATATTTGGGACGGGACTGTTTCCTGGTGAGTCACTATATCTGGACCGAGTCCCTGTTTCGGTTCGTCCCTATATCTGACTCAGATACTTTTGTTGTGGTTCACTGTATCTGGAAAGGGATTGTTTCCTAGTGGGTCATTGTATCTGGCCTGGGACCCTATTTCGGTTCGTCCCTGTATCTGACTATAATATTTTTCTTGGGTTTCACTGTATCTGGGAAGGCACTGTTTCCTGATGAGTAATTGTATATGGCCTGGGACCCTAATTCGGTTCGACCTTGTATTAGACTCGGATATTTTTTTTATGGTTCATTGTATTTGGGACGGGATTGTTTCTTGGTAATCACTGTATCTGGCACGGGACCCTGTTTCAGTTCGTTCCTGTATCTGACTTGGATTGTTTTATTGTGGTTCACTATATCTAGAATGGGACTGTTTCCTAGTGGGTCATTGTATCTGGCCTGGGACCCTGTTTTGGTTCGTCCCTGTATCTGACTATGATATTTTTCTTGGGTTTCACTTTATCTAGGAAGGGACTTTTTCCTGGTGGGTCATTGTATATGGCTTTGGACCCTGTTTCGATTCGTCCTTGTATCTGACTCAATTATTTTTCTTGTGATTCATTGTATATAGGACACGACTATTTCCTGGTGGGTCATTGTATCTTGCCCAAGACCCTGTGTCGGTTTGGCCTTGTATTTGGCTCTGATATTTTTCTTGGGTCCCATTGTATCTAGGAAGGCATTGTTTTCTGGTAGACCTTAGTATCTGTTTCGGTTCGCGCGTGTCTCTAACTCGGATAATTTAGTTGTGGTTCACTGTATTAGGATGGGACTATTTCCTGGTGAGTCACTATATCTAGCCCGGGACCTTGTTTCGATTCGTCCCTGTATCTGACTATGATATTTTTCTTAGGTTTCATTGTATCTGGGAAGGAATTGTTTCCTGTTGGGTCATTGTATCTGGCCTGGGACCCTATTTCAGTTCGTCCCTGTATCTGGCTATAATATTTTTCTTGGGTTTCACTGTATCGGGTAACACACTATTTTCTGTTGGGTCATATTATTTGTTTCGGTTCATCCCGGTATATGACTCGGATATTTTTATTGTGGTTCACTGTATTTGGGACGGGACTATTTCCTGGTGAGGCACTGTATCTGGCCCGAGACCCTATTTCGATTCCTTCATGTATCTGACTCGAATAGTTTTTTTGTGGTTCACTGTATCTAGAAAAGGACTGTTTCCTAGTGGGTCATTGAATCTGGTCTGTGACCCTGTTTCGGATCGTCCCTGTATTTGACTATGATATTTTTCTTAGGTTTCACTGTATCTAGGAAGGGACTGTTTCTTGGTGGGTCAACGTATATGGCCTTGATGAACACACTTTTTATATAATAGTTATCCCTCATACTTAGTCTTTTAAACCTCTTTTGGGCTGAATTGCATAGACTTAGACCTCATTTCATGACTTTGGATCCATTTATGCTTAATTGCAATTTCCAGCAATACTGGGCATTATATGCTGTCTCTGTGTTTCATGCATATCTTGAGTTCTGGATGTCTAAAAATTCCGAGTCATACCTTGTTGGAAAGCTGAGAGAATTGTCTACAACTTTCTTTCAGGGCTCAAAAGCTAATTCGGACGTTCAGAAGGTCATATGCAGCCTGGAAGCCAGAGAAGACACGCTGTCACAGGATCCTGACCTACATGAAGTATTTGGGTCATAACTTGAGTTGTGGATGTCATATGGACCTGAAACTGGTACCATTGGAAAGCTAACAGACAGAGCTTCAATTGATATGAAGACCGGTTTACCATATTTTATGTTGAAGATGGTCTTATTTGCTGTGCAAGTTAGCTGACGGTTCCAGACACCTTTTGCCACTTAAATGGGCCTAACTTCCACATGACAAGTCCAAATGGGCCCAAACCAAAGCCCAATTGAAGCTAAGGCCCATGGGAACAAGTGTGCCCTAAGGGCAATTTGGGTGTGCATGTAAAATTGGAGGTCTATATCAGCAAGAGGGGGGCAGCCGAAATTGAAAAAATCAAGTCTTTAGATATTTTAGACAGCTTTCTAGCTTTCCTTAGCTCTTAAGTTTTCTCTTAGATATTTTGTAAGAACTCAGCTCTTCTTGTTCATGGAGGGCTAATCCATCATATCAATCCAGGTTTTGCTATTCTGATTATTGATTTTGAGATTATGTGTTGTTGTTCTTCATTTTAGTTGTTAATCAAGTTCTTTCAATCCTCTGAAATATTCTGTTTGAATTGCTTAATTCGGATTGGATTATTCATGTGTTCATATTCTGTTTGCATGTGATAAAAGAGGATTGTATGGTTAATTAATGGTTCTAAGCTTGGACGGATTAATTACCTTGGCTGGATTCAGGACTTAGGTTAAACTGGACTTGAATGTTTGCTTAATTCATTTAGTCCCTTGTTCAACCGAATTCTGGTTGCTTAACCAGTAGAAATCCATAGAACATTGAGAGGCTTCTTGATATGTTTTAAAGGCCAAGAACATGATTAATAATTAAATGGATCCTTGGAAATCAAGGATGAATCAAAATCAGAATTAGTTAAGACTTGGATTGGTTGCTTTCTCTAAAACTCTACCACTTTCAATTAATTTTTGTTAATCACAGAAACAAAGACAACCCCCCTGTTTATATGCTTTTCAATATGATTCACCAAATAGAACAATCCTTAGGTTCGACTTAGGGCTGCCCTTTGCTGCAAATAGCTTAGGAACCGACCTTAAACTTAATTAATTTGAGGAGCCTCGGCAGCTCATCAGGCCTGGGACCCTATTTTGGTTCGGACTTGTATCAGACTCGGATATTTTTTTTGTGGTTCATTGTATTTGGGACGGGACTGTTTCCTGGTGAGTCACTGTATTTGGCCCGGGACCCTGTTTCGGTTCGTCCCTCTATCTGACTTGGATAGTTTTATTGTGGTTCACTGTATCTTGAAAGGGACTATTTCTTGGTGGGTCATTGTGATGGCCTAGGACCCTATTTCGGTTCGGCCCTGTATCAGACTCGGTTATTTTTTTTGTGTCACTGTATTTGGTACGGGACAATTTCTTGGTGAGTCACTATATCTGGCCCGGGACCCTGTTTCGATTCGTCCCTATATCTGACTTGGATAGTTTTGTTGTGGTTCATTGTATCTAGAAAGTCACTGTTTCGTAGTGGGTCATTGTATCTAGCTTGGGACCCTGTTTTGGTTTGTCCCTGTATCTGACTATGATATTTTTCTTGGGTTTCACTATATCTAGGATGGGACTGTTTCTTGATGGGTCATTGTAGATGGCCTTGGACCCTGTTTCGATTCGGCCTTGTATCTGACTCAGATATTTTTCTTGTAATTCACTGTATCTGGGACAGGACTATTTCCTGGTGGGTCATTGTATCTTTCCCAGGACCCTGTTTCAGTTCGGCCTTGTATCTGGCTCTTATATTTTTCTTGGGTCCCACTATATCTAGGAAGGCACTGTTTTCTTGTGGGTCTTTGTATCTGTTTCGGTTCTTCCGTGTCTCTGACTCAGATAATTTTATTGTGGTTCACTGTATTTAGGACGAGACAGTTTCTTGGCAAGTCACTATATCTGACCTGGGACCCTGTTTCAGTTCGTTCCTTTTTCTGACTATCATATTTTCTTGGGTTTCACTGTATCTGGGAAGGGATTGTTTCCTGTTGGGTCATTGTATCAGGCCTGGGACCCTATTTTGGTTCGTCCCTCTATCTGACTATGATATTTTTCTTCGGTTTCACTGTATCTGTGAGCGCACTATTTTCTGGTGGGTTATTGTATCTGTTTCGGTTCGTCCCGGTATCTGACTGGGATATTTTTTTTAGGGTTCACTGTATTTGGGATTGGACTTTTTCATGGTGAGTCACTATATCTGGCCCGAGACCCTGTTTCAATTTGTTCCTGCATCTGACTCGAATAGTTTTGTTGTGGTTCACTGTATTTAGAAAGGTATTGTTTCCTAGTGAGTCATTGAATCTAGTCTGTGACCCTGTTTCGGATCATCCCTGTATCTGACTATGATATTTTTCTTGGGTTTCACTGTATCTAGGAAGGGACTGTTTCCTGGTGGGTCATTGTATATGGCCTAGGACCCTATTTCTGTTCGGCCCTCTATCAAACTTGGATATTTTTTTTGTGTTTCATTGTATTTGGGACGGGACTGTTTCTTGGTGAGTCACTGTATCTAGCCCGGCACCCTATTTCGGTTCGTCCCTGTATCTGGCTTGGATAGTTTTATTGTGGTTCACTGTATCTAAAAAGGGATTGTTTCCTGGTAGGTCAGTGTATATGTCCTGGGACCCTCTTTCGGTTCGGCCCTGTATCAGACTCGGATATTTTTTTTGTGTTTCACTGTATTTTGAACGAGACTGTTTCCTAGTGAGTCACTATATTTAGCCCGAGATCCTATTTCTATTCGTCCCTATATCTAACTCGAATAATTTTGTTATGGTTCACTATATCTAAAAAGGGACTGTTTCCTAGTGGGTCATTGAATCTGGTTTGTGACCCTGTTTCGGTTCATCCTTGTATCTGACTATGATATTTTTCATGCGTTTCACTATATCTAGGAAGACACTGTTTGCTTGTGGGTTATTGTATATGGCCTAGGACCCTATTTCGGTTAAGCCCTGTATCAGACTCGGATATTTTTTCTGTGATTCATTGTATTTGGGACGGATCTGTTTCTTAGTGAGTCACTGTATCTGGCCCAGGACCCTGTTTCGTTTCGTCACTGTATTTGACTTGGATAGTTTTATTGTGGTTCATTGTATCTGTAAAAGGACTGTTTCCTGGTGGGTCATTATATATGGCCTGGGACCCTATTTCGGTTCGGCCCAGTATCAGACTCGGATATTTTTTTTGTGTTTCACCGTATTTGGGACGGGACTATTTCTTGGTGAGTCACTGTATCTAGCCCGGGACCCTGTTTTGTTTCGTCGCTGTATCTAACTCGGATAGTTTTGTTATGGTTCACTGTATCTAGGAAAGGACTGTTTCGTAGTGGGTGTTTGTATTTGGCCTGGAATACTGTTTCAGTTCGTCCTTGTATCTGACTATACTTTTTTTTGGTTTCACTGTATCTAGGAAGGTATTGTTTCCTGGTGGGTTATTGTATATGGCCTTGGACATTGTTTCGATTCAGCCCTATATCTGACTCAGATATTTTTCTTGTGATTCACTGTATCTGGGATAGGATTGTTTTCTAGTGGGTCATTGTATCTTGCCCGGGACACTGTTTGAATTTGGCCCTGTATCTGGCTCTGATATTTTTCTTGGGTCCCACTTTATCTAGGAAGGCACTATTTTCTGGTATGTCTATGTATATGTTTCGGTTTGTGCGTGTCTTTGACTCGGATAATTTTGTTGTGGTTCATTATATTTGGGATGGGACTGTTTCCTAGTGAGTCACTATATCTGGTCCAGGACCATATTTCGGTTCGTCCCTGTATCTGACTATGATATTTTTTTGGGTTTCACTATATCTGGGAAGGGAATGTTTCCTTGTGAGTCACTGTATCTAGCCTGAGACCCTATTTCAGTTCGTCCCTGTATCTGACTTAGATAGTTTTATTGTGGTGCACTGTATCTAGAAAGGGACTATTTCCTAGTAGGTCAATGTATCTGGCCTGGGACCCTGTTTCGGTTCGTCCCTGTATCTGACTATGATATTTTTCTTGGGTTTTACTATATCTAGGAAGGGACTGTTTCATGGTGGGTCATTGTATATGGCCTGGGACCCTATTTCGGTTCGGCCCTATATAAGACTCGGATATTTTTTTGTGGTTCATTGTATTTGGGACAGGACTGTTTCCTGGTGAGTCACTGTATCTGGCCCGGGACCCTGTTTCGGTTTGTCCATGTTTCTGACTTGGATAGTTTTATTGTAGTTCACTGTATCTAGAAAGGGGTTGTTTATTGGTGGGTCATTGTATATGCCCTGGGACCCTATTTCTATTCGGCCCTGTATAAGACTCGGATATTTTTTTTGTGTTTCACTGTATTTGGGACGGGACAGTTTCTTTGGTGAGTCATTGTATCTGGCCCGGGACCCTGTTTCGGTTCGTCCCTGTATCTGACTCGGATAGTTTTGTTGTGATTCACTGTATCTAGAAAATGACTGTTTCGTAGTGGGTGTTTGTATATGGCCTGGGACCTTGATTCTGTTTGTCCCTGTATCTCACTATGATATTTTTCTTGGGTTTCACTATATCTAGGAAAGGATTGTTTCCTGGTGGGTCATTGTATATCGCCTTGGACCCTGTTTCGATTCGGACCTCTATCTAACTCAGACATTTTTCTTGTGATTCACTGTATCTGGGATAGGACTATTTCTTGGTGGGTCATTGTATCTTGCCCCGGACCTTGTTTCAATTCAGCCCTATATCTGGCTCTGATATTTTTCTTGGGTCCCACTTTATCTATGAAGGCACTATTTTCTGGTATGTCTTTGTATATGTTTCAGTTCGTGTATGTCTTTGACTTGGATAATTTTTGTGTGGTTCAATGTATTTAGGACGAGACTGTTTCCTAGTGAGTCACTATATCTGGCCCGGGACCATGTTTCGGTTCGTCCCTGTATCTGACTATGATATTTTTCTTGGGTTTCACTGTATCTTGGAAGGGAATGTTTCCTGTTGGGTAATTGTTCTGGCCTGGGACCCTATTTCGGTTCGTCCCTGTATCTAACTATGATATTTTTCTTGGGTTTCACTATATCTGGGAACGCTCTATTTTCTGGTAGGTCATTGTATCTGTTTTGGTTTGACCTGGAATTTGACTCGGATATTTTTTTGTGGTTCACTGTATTTAGGACGGGACTGTTTCCTGGTGAGTCACTGTATCTAACTTGAGACCCTGTTTCGGTTCGTCCCTGTATCTAACTTGGATAGTTTTATTGTGGTTCTCTGTATCTAGAAAGGTACTGTTTTGTAGTGGGTCATTGTATCTGGCCTGGGACCCTGTTTAGGTTCGTCCCTGTATCTGACTATGATATTTTTCTTGGGTTTTACTGTATTTGGGAAGGGATTATTTCTTGTTGGCTCATTGTATCTGACCTACGAACCTATTTCGGGTCGTCCCTGTATCTGACTATGATATTTTTCTTGGTTTTCACTGTATCTGGGACCGCACTGTTTTCTGGTGGGTCATTGTATCCTTTTCGGTTCGTCCCAGTATCTAACTCGAATATTTTTTTTTTGGTTCTCTATATTTGGGACGGGACTGTTTCCTGGTGAGTCACTGTATCTGGCCTAGGACCCTATTTCTATTTGTCCCTGTATCTGACTATGATATTTTTCTTGGGTTTCATTGTATCTAGGAAGGAACTGTTTCCTAGTGGGTCATTGTATATGGCCTTGGACCCTGTTTTGGTTCGGCTCTATATCTGACTCGGATATTTTTCTTGTGATTCACTGTATATGGGACAGGATTGTTTCCTCGTGGGTCATTGTATCTTGCCCAGGGCCATGTTTTGGTTAGGCCCTGTATCTGACTGTGATATATTTCTTGGGTCCCACTGTATCTGGGAAGGCACTATTTTCTGGTGGGTCATTGTATCTGTTCAGTTCGTCCGTGTATCTGACACGGATATTTTTGTTGTGGTTCACTGTATTTGGGACGGGACTGTTTCCTGGTGAGTCACTATATCTAGCCCGAGATCCTGTTTCGGTTCGTCCCTGTATCTGACTTGGATAGTTTTATTGTGGTTCACTATATCTAGAAAGGGACTGTTTCCTAGTGGGTGATTATATATGGCCTGGGACCCTATTTTGGTTCAGCCCTGTATCAGACTCGGATATTTTTTTTTGATTCACTGTATTTGGGACGGGATAATTTCTTTGTTGAGTCACTGTATCTAACCCGGGACCCTGTTTCGGTTCGTCCCTGTATCTGACTCGAAGAGTTTTTTTGCGGTTCACTGTATCGAGAAAGGGACTGTTTCGTAATGGGTCAGAGTATCTGGCCTGAGACCCTATTTCGATTCGTTCCTGTGTCTTACTATGATATTTGCCTTGGGTTTCACTGTATTTGGGAATGCACTATTTTCGAGTGGGTCATTGTATCTGTTTCGGTTCGTCCCGTTATCAGACTCGGATATTTCTTTTGTGGTTCACTATATTTAGGACGAGATTGTTTCCTGGTGAGTTACTGTATCTGGCTTGGGATCCTGTTTTGATTTGTCCCTTTATCTAACTATGATTTTTTCTTGGGTTTCACTGTATCTAGGAAGGGACTGTTTCCTGGTGGGTCATTGTATATGGCCTGGGACCCTATTTCGGTTCGGCCCTCTATCAGACTTAGATATTTTTTTTGTGTTTCATTGTATTTGGGACGGGACTATTTCTTGGTGAGTCACTGTATCTGGCCCGGGACCCTGTTTCGGTTCGTCCCTGTATCTGACTTGGATAGTTTTATTGTGATTCATTGTATCTAGAAAGGGATTGTTTCCTAGTGGGTCATTGTATCTGGCCTAGGACCCTGTTTCGGTTCATCCCTGTATCTGACTATGATGTTTTTCTTGGGTCTCACTGTATTTGGGAAGGGACTGTTTCCTAGTGGGTCATTGTATATAGCCTTTGACCCTGTTTCGGTTCAGCCCTGTATCTGACTTAGATATTTTTCTTGTGATTTATTGTATCTGGGACATGACTATTTTCTTGTGTGCCATTGTATCTTGCCCGGGACCCTGTTTCGGTTCGGCCCTATATTTGACTTTGATATTTTTCTTGGGTCCCACTGTATCTGGGAAGGCACTATTTTCTGTTGGGTCATTGTATCTGTTTCGGTTAGTCCATGTATCTGACTCGGATAATTTTATTGTAGTTCACTGTATTTGGGATGGGACTATTTACTGGTGAGTCAGTATATCTGGCCCGTGCCCCCATTTCGGTTCGTCCCTATATCTGACTTGGATCGTTTTGTTGTGGTTCACTGTATTTGGAAAGGGACTGTTTCCTAGTGGGTCATTGTATCTGGCCAGGGACCCTCTTTTGGTTCGTCCCTTTATCTGACTATTATATTTTTTTTTACGTTTAACTGTATTTGGGTAGGGACTGTTTCCTGGTGGGTTATTGTATATGTAGAGCTGACTAACAGGCTAGCCCAACCCATTAAGGTCGGGCCATATCGGGCCGCGGGCCTTAACGGGCCAGGCCAAAGTGGCCCGGTTTTAATCGGGCCAGCATTTTACCAGCCCACTTCGGGCTACGGGCCAAAATCTATTTTTTAATTTTTTTTGCCATGCTTATTTTTAAAAGAATATGAGAACATATTGATTATGAAACATCAAATATTAACATATTTAATCAAAATACAAACTGAAATAAACTTATAATAATAAATTATTAATGTATCATTAACCACATACTAATTAAAAGTATTTAGCATAACAATCATACTACTTGAGTCTTGACTAAAATAAATTTAATAAATTACTAATGTCCTAAAACTCTTGTATTTCGATATGGACATTTGTGCAAATGTCGTCATAAATAACTTGTTCCACATTTTTTTGGATGTATATGATAAACTTTCTCACAAGCCTTACATTTCGCACAAGCTTTTAGTAACTCATTCTTATCTTCTACATCAACATTTTCAAAATGTTCCCAAATAGTAGACTTCTAGAGCCATTAACATCTCCCATAATTCTGACTAAAAAATAATTATCAAACCAATAACCAAGTTTAAATGATCATAGCTCAAAGTCTCAAACCAACAATCAAACAATGAAGCATAAATAACATTCAAAGCTACAAAACCAAGTAGGCAAATCAAAGTATCAAACCAACAAAATAACAACCAAATAACAAGTTTAAAAAAACTATTCAAATTATGAAAGCCCTTAATCTTCTTCTTCCTCATCATTGCCCTCAATAATAACATTTGACTCCTCTCTAGAGAGACATAGATCATCAATATCAGTTGAATCATCATCATCATCATCTACAAAACCAAGTAGCCAATTATGTGTGCATAGAAGAGCTTGCAATATTTTGTCAAGCATGGAACTTCTATATTTGTTCAACACACGAGAGCCAATACTAAAAGCGGATTCCGATGCTACGATAGTTATTGGAATGCTCAATATATCACAAGTCATCCTTGCAAGATCACTAAATCTATTACTTCTGTCTCTCCAATAAGCCAAAACATCAAAACTTCCTGTGATTGTGATCCTTGGCTCTTGCAAATAAATATTAAGTTGAGACTTTCCGGCATTGTTAGTCTGTTGGCAATCAAATTCTTCAAAATCCTATCAAATGATGAAATTAATATTTAACTTACATAGTTACATCATAATATTGTGTAATCAAAATGTAAACAATGAAAATGTTTAAAAAAAAAATTCAATAGCAAACTTAGATCATAATATAGTGTAGGCAATTTCTCTTTTCCTTTCCCTCCTCCAATAATACTTGGTGGTTGACTCACATTGAAAGAAGTCTTTGAAGTTGTTGTACCCTTATTGACATACTCTTCAAACATTCGATACAAATCCTTCTTAACCTTTTCAACTTTTTCTTCATAGTAATATGGATCAAGTCTAGAATAAGTATACTTCAAGAAATTAAGTTTTTGGTTGGATCAAGAATAGCCCCAAATGCAAGAACCACACTATATTCCTTTCAATACTTGTCAAATTTATCTTTCATTCTTTGAGTCATGCTTTGAATCAACAAATCTTCATTCATCAAGTTGGATGTCAAAAGAAGCTCTATCCTCCAAATTTCCCCAAAATACAAATTAGATGTAGGATAAGTTAACCCAGATATCAAGTTGGTAATTGTATAAAATGGCTTCAAGAATTCACACATTGAAGCCCCTCTGTTCCACTCATCATTTGATGGACACCACTTATAATTCTTATCAACTAAACTCAAACTATGAAAGGCACGACAATACTTGATTGCACTCTCAAGCATTATATAAGTGGAGTTCCATCTAGTAACAACATCCAGTCTCAAGCCAATTGATGTATCAATCCTGCCAACTTGGTCAACACACTGAAAAAATTGTTTCATCCTACTTTCTGATGCCCTCACATAATGCACACTTTGTCTAATTTTGTGCAATGCATCACTAGCAACTTTCAAACCATCTTGAACAATGAGGTTCAAGATATGAGCAGAACATCTAATATGAAAAAACTCCATTAAGTAACAGGCTATTTGACAAACATAGGTGTTCTTTCAAGATGTTTTGCATATTGTCATTTGAAGAAGCATTATCCAAAGTAATGGAAAAATATTTTCTCTCTATTCCCCAATCCTTTAAACATTCAAGCACCTTCAATGATAAATCATGCCCAGTATGTGGAGGTTGCATGTGAGAAAATGCTAAAATCTTACTATTCAACTTCCATTTCTCATCAACATAATGAGCAGTTAAAGATATATAACCATGGTTGGTGCATGCAGTCCAAACATTAGAAGTCAAGCACACTCTACCAAGAATTCGGGCTAATTGTTGTTTCAATTTTTCTTTCTCCACTTCATATTTTTTCAGCACATCAAGTTTAGCAGTTTTTCTAGAAATAAACTTACAATCTTCATTCAAAAACTTTTGATATTTCCTAAACACCTTCCACTCAACAATACTAAACGGAACATCATGTGCAATAATCAATTTAGACAATAACTCACGATTCACAGTAGAGTCAAATTTTCTTCTTTTCAACTTCCCTTCAGAATCAATTAACATCTCCCCAACAACATGAAATTTAGGAATCATATGACATTTAGAAACATGACGGCATAAATGAGAAGTTCCTGATTTACTTGCACAAGTGTATTCTTTCCCACAAGCCTTGCATTTACACTTTTCTTTGCCATCTTTACTAATACCAATTTTAACAAAATAGTTCCACACATCAAAGGTTAATGATCTAGCCTTTTTGGATTGTGGTTCAACATTCTCACTAGTATTTGTATTACTCACAATACTAGGGATTTGCACAAATTCACAATCATCATCAGCATCATAACTAATACCACCATTCTTTCCAACACTAGAGGAAGCCATACTGAAAAAAATTTAAAGAAAAAAGTAAATAAAAGCCCCTAACAAAATTGCAAACAAAATGTGATGTAGTACAAAAGGATTTGGAATTCATGGCATAAAGGAAGCATCCAAAGTTGACTAGAACAGTTAATCATGTCTGTTTTTGACAAAAGACCCTACTTTTTCATATGGAAACGGCCTTCTGAGCAAAACGCAAGCAGATGCCTCGCACGTCGTGTGATTTTAGCCAAATTCCATCGTTTCGGGGGTCAAAACAACATTTTATTATTTCTGGGGCTACTTTTGTCATTTTTGGCATGTCTGGCGCCCAGCGCTGGCACCACATCAACCCAAAATAGTTCTTGGCATACTTGGTGCCCAACGCCAAGATCGTGGCGCCCAGCGCTGGCACCACTTCAACCCAAAACTTCATCTCGGCATACCTGGCGCCCAGTGCCAGGATCGTGGCGCCCAACGTTGGCACCAACAACAGTGCAACACAAAGAAGCCCGATTGGGCCACGCTCAGCGCTCAGCGCCAGGAACGTAGCGCTCAGCGCTGGCACACAGCAAATCAACCCAATTTGAAGTTTCAAACTAAATCAAAACATGAGAGTAACAACTAACAACCAGGCACAAATAATTGTTTGATTAAAACAAGAATCTCATAAGTCACAAACAGGATTTTATTTGTTCAATAGCATTAAGAAATTAGATCTAAAATGTGTAAGACTTTTCCATATAATAATCAAAAATTGCAACTATGCAGTACACCCCTATCATCAAACACCCATGCAAGCTCAACTAGCTTAGCTATAACTGTAAATGGGCTCTAATATGGTAGATTAGCAGACAGAGAGGGAGCAAGAGAGAGAACAAGGACTTACAGTTACAGGCACACGCACAGCAAAGGTGGCGGTAGTGAGGACTGAGGAGAGGGAGGCAGAGACCGGAGAGTAGAGTGTGTAAGAGATGAAATTTGCGGAGAAATGGACAACCGGAGAGTGTGAGATTGAGAGATGAAATTTAGGGATTTCAATTTTCAGAATTGGTGTTGATTAAAAGCTGAAAGAAANAAAAGAAAAAAAAAAAAACAAATCAGGCCAACCCGGTTGAAACCCGATCGGGCCACAGGCCTTATCAGGCCAGCCCAAATTGGCCCGATTTTAAACGAGCCAGCATTTTTAGAACCCATCCCACCATCTTTTCGGGCCACAACGGGCTGACCCACCGGGCTAAACCCATGAACCCAGCTCTATGTATATGGCCTGGGACCCTATTTCGGTTCGGCCCTGTATCAGACTCGGATATTTTTTTGTGGTTCACTATATTTGGGACGGGACTATTTCCTGGTGAGTCACTATATCTGACCCGAGGCCCTGTTTCAGTTCGTCTTTGTATCTGACTCAAATAGTTTTGTTGTGGTTCACTATATCTGGAAAGGGACTGTTTCCTAGTGGGTCATTGTATTTGGCCTAGGACCCTGTTTCGGTTCGTCCATGTATCTGACTATGATATTTTTGTTGGGTTTCACTATATCTGGGTAGGGACTGTTTCCTGGTGGGTCATTCTATATAGCCTAGGACCCTAATTCGGTTTGGCCCTGTATCAGCCTCGGATATTTTTTTTGTGGTTCATTGTATTTGGGTCGGGACTGTTTCCTGGTGAGTCACTGTATCTGGCCCGGGACCCTGTTTCGGTTCTTCTCTATATCTGACTTGGATAGTTTTATTATGGTTCACTGTATCTAGAAAGGGGATGTTTCCTGGTAGGTCATTGTATATGGCCTGAGACCCTATTTCGGTTCGGCCCTGTATCAGACTCGGATATTTTTTTTGTGTTTCACTGTATTTGGGACGGGACAGTTTCTTTAGTGAGTCACTGTATCTGGCCCGGGACCTTGTTTCTGTTCGCCCCTGTTTCTGACTCGGATAGTTTTGTTGTGGTTCACTGTATCTAGAAAGGGACTGTTTCGTAGTGGGACAGTGTATCTTGCTTGGGACCCTGTTTCGATTCGTCCCTGTGTCTGACTATGATATTTTTCCTGGGTTTCATTGTATCTGGGAATGGATTGTTTCTTGTTGGGTCATTGTATCTGGCCTAGGACCCTATTTTGGTTCGTTCCTGTATCTGACTATGATATTTTTCTTGGGTTTCACTGTATTTGGGAACGCACTGTTTTCTGGTGGGTTATTGTATTTGTTTCGGTTAGTCTCGGTATCTGACTCGGATATTTTTTTTGTGGTTCTCTATATTTGGGACGGGACTGTTTCCTAATGAGTCATTGTATATGGCCTTGGACCCTGTTTCGGTTCGTCCCTATATCTAACTAGGATATTTTTCTTGTGATTCACTATATCTTGGACAGGATTATTTCCTGGTGGGTCATTGTATCTTGCCCAGGACCCTATTTTGGTTCGGCCCTATATCTGACTCTGATATTTTTCTTAGGTCCCAATGTATCTGGGAAGGCACTCTTTTCTGGTGAGTCATTGTATCTGTTTTGGTTCATCCTTGTATCTAACACGGATATTTTTATTGTGGTTCACTGTATTTGGGACGGGACTATCTCTTGGTGAGTCACTATATCTGGCCTGAGAACCTATTTCGGTTCGTCCCTGTATTTGACTCGAATAGTTTTGTTGTGGTTCACTGTATCTAGAAATGGATTGTTTCCTAGTGGGTCATTGTATCTGGCTTGGGAACCTGTTTCGGTTCGTCCCTGAATCAAACTATGATAGTTTTGTTAGGTTTCACTGTATTTGGGTAGGGACTGTTTCCTGGTGGGTCATTGTATATGGCATGGGACCCTATTTCGGTTCGGCCCTGTATTAGACTCAGATATTTTTTTTGGTGGTTCATTGTATTTGGGACGGGACTATTTCCTGGTGAGTCACATGATCTGGCCTGGGACCCTGTTTCGGTGCATCCCTATATCTGACTTGGATAGTTTTATTGTGGTTCACTGTATCTAGAAAGGGGTTGTTTTCTAGTGGGTCATTGTATATGCCCTGGGACTCTATTTCGGTTCGGCCTTGTATCAGACTCGGATATTTTTTTTATGTTTCACTGTATTTGGGACGGGATAGTTTCTTTAGTGAGTCACTGTATCTGGCCCGGGACCCTGTTTCGGTTCACCCCTGTATCTGACTCGGAAAGTTTTGTTGTGGTTCACTTTATCCAGAAGGGGATTGTTTCATAGTGGGATAGTGTATCAGGCTTGGGACCCTGTTTTGATTCGTCCCTGTGTCTGACTATGATATTTTTCTTGGGTTTCATTGTATCTAGTAAGGAACTTTTTCCTGGTGGGTCATTGTATATGGCCTTGGACCCTGTTTCGATTCGTCCCTGTATCTGATTCGGATATTTTTCTTGTGATTCACTGTATCTAGGACAGAACTATTTCCTGGTGGGTTATCGTATCTTGCCCGAGACCCTATTTCGGTTCGGGCCTGTATCTGACTCTGATATTTTTCTTATGTCCCAATGTATCTTGGAATGCACTATTTCCTGGTGGGTCATTGTATCTGTTTCGGTTCATTCTTCTATCTGACACGGATATTTTTGTTGTGGTTCACTGTATTTATGACGGGATTGCTTCCTGGTGAGTCACTATATCTGGCCCAAGAACCTATTTCGGTTCATCCATGTATTTGACTCGGATAGTTTTGTTGTGGTTCACTGTATCTTGAAGGGGACTGTTTTCTAGTGGGTCATTGTATCTGGCCTGAGACCTTGTTTCGGTTCGTCCCTGTATCTGACTATGATATTTTTCTTGGGTTTCACTGTATCTGGGAAGGGATTGTTTCCTGGTGGCTGATGAACACACTTTTTATACAATAGTTATTCCTCATACTTAGTCTTTTAAACCTCTTTTGGGCTGAATTGCATAGACTTAGACCTCATTTCATGACTTTGGATCCATTTATGCTTAATTGCAATTTCCAGCAATACTGGGCATTATATGTTGTCTCTGTGTTTCGTGCATATCTTGAGTTCTGGATGTGTAAAAATTCCGAGTCATACCTTGTTGAAACGCTGAGAGAATTTTCTACAACTTTCTTTCAGGGATCCAAAGCTAATTCGGACGTTCAGAAGGTCATATGCAGCCTGGAAGCCAGAGAAGACATGCTGTCGCAGGATCCTGACCTACATGCAGTATTTGAGTCATAACTTGAGTTTTGAATGTCATATGGACCTGAAACGGGTACCATTGGAAAGCTAACAGACAGAGCTTCAATTGATATGCAGACTGGTTCACCATATTTTATGTGGAAGATGGTCTTATTTGCTGTGCAAGTTAGCTGATGGTTCCAGACACCTTTTGCCACTTAAATGGGCCTAACTTCCTCATGACAAGTCTAAATGGACCCAAACCAAAGCCCAATTGAAGCTAAGGCCCATGGGAACAAGTGTGCCCTAAGGGCAATTTGGGTGTGCATGTAAATTTGGAGGTCTATATCAGCAAGAGGGGGCAGCCGAAATTCAGAATCAAGTCATTAGATATTTTTAGACAACTTTTCCTCTTTCCTTAGTCTCTAAGTTTTCTCTTAGATATTTTGTAAGAACTCAGCTCTTCTTGTTCATGGAGGGCTAAATCATCATATCAATCCAGGTTTTGCTATTCTGATTATTGATTTTGAGATTATGTGTTGTTGTTCTTCATTTTAGTTGTTAATCAAGTTCTTTCAATCCTCTGAAATATTCTGTTTGAATTGCTTAATTCGGATTGGATTATTCATGTGTTCATATTCTGTTTGCATGTGATAAAAGAGGATTGTATGGTTAATTAATGGTTCTAAGCTTGGACGGATTAATTACCTTGGCTGGATTCAGGACTTAGGTTAAACTGGACTTGAATGTTTGCTTAATTCATTTAGTCCCTTGTTGAACCGAATTCTGGTTGCTTAACCAGTAGACATCCATAGAACATTGAGAGGCTTCTTGATATGTTTTAAAGGCCAAGAACATGATTAATAATTAAATGGATCCTTGGGAATCAAGGATGAATCAAAATCAAAATTAGTTAAGACTTGGATTGGTTGCTTTCTCTCAAACTTTACCACTTTCAATTAATTTTTGTTAATCACAGAAACAAACACAACCCCCCTGTTTATATGCTTCTCAATATGATTCACCAAATAGAACAATCCTTAGGTTCGACTTAGGGCTGCCCTTTGCTGCAAATAGCTTAGGAACCGACCTTAAACTTTAAGTAATTTGAGGAGCCTCGGCAGCTCATCAAATTTTGGCGCCGTTGCCGGGGATTGTTCTATCTTTGAATCAGTAGTATTAGTAGTAAAACTGACTTTTAACTTCCACCTAATTCACCCCCCTTGTGTTTGAGTTTTTGTTCTTTTTAGGGTTTTGGCCACTTTTTCCATAACTTTTTGGCCAAGTATCCATTCTGTTTGAGGCCAGTGGCCATTGTTTTTCTTGATTTGAAGTGTCCTTAGATGTTTTATATTGTGATTGAGTGAATTCTGGCCATTTGGACCATTCCCCCTTTGTTTTTCTTTCGGTTTGGCTTGATTTAGTGATTTCTGGTTCTACTGTTCAAAACGAAATTTTTAGCTCCGATTGACCTGAAACTTACTCAGTTGAAGGAAAAGGGCCTAAATCACAACAATCACAGCTTATAGCTGTGCGGTCCACTTTTTTAAGCCAAATTCCACTGTTTTGACCACTTTTCCATTTTTTTAATATTTTTTATTTGATTTTTGAGTTCCATTTTCATCCACCTTTCGTCCTGTGGTGGTAGAAAAATTTTAAAAAATGTTTAGATACCTTTTCTAGTCCTATTTTGGTGTCTTTTTACCTTTGATTTGTATTTTTGGTGTGTTTCGGTTTTAGCTTAATTCTGTCAGTTTTGTGTGTTTTTCTGTGTTTTTGTGCATTGTGGTGTGTTTAGGCATTTAGCCACTTGTTTGCATGGTGTATGACTAGGTCTTCTCCCTTTGTATTGCTTGAAGTAGACCCTGAAATAGAGAGAACCTTGCATACCCGTAATAGAGCACATAGGGCTGTTGATAATTTAGATCCTACCATGGCTGAAGCTAGAACTCCTATTGTTATTCCTTTTGTTGATCCTGTTGTTGATGAAGGTAATAGTGCTGATAATGCTAATAGAGCTGGAAATAATAATAACAATAACATGCAGCCTAGAGACAGAACTCTTAAGGAATTGGCCACCCCTGATGTTGCTTACCAACCTTTAGGGATCCAATATCCAGAGATTGATACTGCTTTTGAATTGAAATCTGGATTGATACACTTGCTGCCAAAGTTTCATGGTCTTGCAGGTGAAGATCCTCATAAGCATTTGAAGGAATTCCATGTGGTTTGTTCCACCATGAGGCCACAAGGAATTTCTGAAGAGCAGATCAAGCTAAGAGCATTCCCTTTCTCTCTTGCTGATGCAGCTAAAGACTGGCTCTTTTACTTGTCACAAGGTTCGGTCAGAAATTGGAGTGACATGAAGAAGCTGTTTCTGGCCAAGTTCTTCCCTGCCTCCAGAATTGCTGCCATTCGAAAAGATATATGTGGCATAAGGCAACTGCCAGAGGAGACATTGCATGAGTATTGGGAGAGGTTTACCAAGCTGTGTTCAAGCTGCCTCCATCACCAAATAAGTGATCAGCTGTTGATACAATATTTCTATGAAGGCTTATCACCTTCGGATAGAAGTAACATTGATTCTGCTAGTGGAGGAGCATTAGTGGATAAAACACCTGCTGCTGCCAGAGATTTAATTTCCAATATGGCAGAGAATTCCCAGCAGTTTGGTGTTC
>QAOA01002432.1:83935-100900 GCA_003255065.1 Cercis canadensis
ACAGGGATGAACCGAAACAGGGTCCCGGAACAGATATAGTGACTCACTAGGAAACTGTCTCGTCCCTGATTCAGTGATCTGCAAGAAAAATATCCGAGTCAGAAACAGGGATGAACCGAACTAGGGTCCCGGTCCAGATATAGTGACTTACCAGGAAACTGTCCCGTCCCTGATTCAGTGATCTACACGAAAAATATCTGAGTCAGAAACTTGGATGAACCGAAACTGGGTCCCGGTCCAGATATAGTGACTTACTAGGAAACTGTCCCGTCTTTGATTCAGTGATCTACACGAAAAATATCTGAGAAAGAAACAAGGATGAACCGAAACAGGGTCCAAGTCCAAATATAGTGACTCTCCAGGAAACAGTCTCGTCCCAGATTCAGTGATCTACAAGAAAAATATCTGAGTCAGAAACAGGGATGAACCGAAACAGGGTCCCAGTCCAGATATAGTGACTTACCAAGAAACTGTCCCGTCCCTGATTCAATGATCTACAAGAAAAATATCTGAGTCAGAAACAGGGATGAACTGAAACAGGGTCCCGGTCCAGATATAGTGACTTACCAGGAAACTGTCCCGTCCCTGATTCAGTGATCTACACGAAAAATATCTGAGTCAAAAACAGGGATGAACCGAAACAGGGTCCCGGAATAGATATAGTCACTAACCAGGAAACTGTTTCGTCCCTGATTAAGTGATCTGCAAGAAAAATATCCTAGTCAGAAACAGGGAAGAACTTAAACACGGTCCCGGAACAGATATACTGACTCACCAGGAAATTGTCTCGTCCCTGATTCAGTGATCTGCAAGAAAAATATCCGAGCCAGAAACAGGGATGAACCGAAACTGGGTCCCGGTCTGGATATAGTGACTTACCAGGAAACTGTCCCGTCCTTGATTCAGTGATCTACACGAAAAATATCTGAGTCAAACACATAAATGAACCGAAACAGGATCCCGGAACAGATATAGGGACTCACTAGGAAACTGTCTCGTCCCTGATTCAGAGATCTGCAAGAAAAATATCCGAGGTAGAAACAGGGATGAACCGAAATAGGGTCCCGGTCCAGATATGGTGAATGAACCGAAACAGGATCCCGGAACAGATATAGGGACTCACTAGGAAGCTGTCTCGTCCCTGATTCAGTGATCTGCAAGAAAAATATCCGAGTCAGAAACAGGGATGAACCGAAATAGCGTCCCGGACCAGATATGGTGACTTACCAGGAAACTGTCCCGTCCCTGATTCAGTGATCTACAAGAAAAATATCCGAGTCAGAAACAGGGATAAACCGAAATAGGGTCCCGGTCCAGATATAGTGACTTACCAGGAAACTGTCCCGTCCCTGATTCAATGATCTACACGAAAAATATCTAAGTCAGAAACTTGGATGAACTGAAACTGGGTCTCGGTCCAGATATAGTGACTTACTAGGAAACTGTCCCGTCTCTGATTCAGTGATCTACACGAAAATCATCTGAGTCAGAAACAAGGATGAACCGAAACAGGGTCCCAGTCCAAATATAGTGACTCTCCAGGAAACTGTCTCGTCCCAGATTCAGTGATCTACAAGAAAAATATCTGAGTCAGAAACAAGGATGAACCGAAACAGGGTCCCGGTCCAGATATAGTGACTTTCCAGTAAACTGTCCCGTCCCAGATTCAGTGATCTACAAGAAAAATATCTGAGTCAGAAACAGGGATGAACCGAAACAGGGTCCCGGTCCTGATATAGTGACTTACCAGGAAACTGTCTCGTCCCAGATTCAGTGATCTACAAGAATAATATCTGAGTCGGAAACAGGGAAGAACGAAAACAGGGTCCCAGAACAGATATAGTGACTCACCAGGAAATTGTCTCGTCCCTGATTCAGTGATCTGTAAGAAAAATATCCGAGTTAAAAACAAGGATGAACCGAAACTGGGTCCCGGAACAGATATAGTGACTCACCAGGAAACTGTCTCGTCCCTGATACAGTGATTTGCAAGAAAAATTATACGAGTCAGAAACAGGGATGAACCAAAATAGTGTCCCGGTCCAGATATAGTGACTTTCCAGGAAACTGTCACGTCCCTGATTCAGTGATCTACACGAAAAATATCTGTGGCAAAAACAGGGATGAACCGAAACAGAGTCCCGGTCCATATATAGTGACTTACCAGGAAACTGTCCCGTCCGTGATTCAGTGATCTGCAAGAAAAATATCTGAGTCAGAAACAAGGATGAACCGAAACAAGGTCCCGGAATAGATATAGTGACTCACCAGGAAACTGTCTCGTCCCTGATTCAGTGATCTGCAAGAAAAATATCCGAGTCAGAAACAGGGATGAACCGAACTAGGGTCCCGGTCCAGATATAGTGACTTACCAGGAAACTGTCCCGTCCCTGATTCAGTGATCTACACGAAAAATATCTGAGTCAGAAACTTGGATGAACCGAAACTGGGTCCCGGTCCAGATATAGTGACTTACTAGGAAACTGTCCCGTCTTTGATTCAGTGATCTACACGAAAAATATCTGAGAAAGAAACAAGGATGAACCGAAACAGGGTCCAAGTCCAAATATAGTGACTCTCCAGGAAACAGTCTCGTCCCAGATTCAGTGATCTACAAGAAAAATATCTGAGTCAGAAACAGGGATGAACCGAAACAGGGTCCCAGTCCAGATATAGTGACTTACCAAGAAACTGTCCCGTCCCTGATTCAATGATCTACAAGAAAAATATCTGAGTCAGAAACAGGGATGAACTGAAACAGGGTCCCGGTCCAGATATAGTGACTTACCAGGAAACTGTCCCGTCCCTGATTCAGTGATCTACACGAAAAATATCTGAGTCAAAAACAGGGATGAACCGAAACAGGGTCCCGGAACAGATATAGTGACTAACCAGGAAACTGTTTCGTCCCTGATTAAGTGATCTGCAAGAAAAATATCCGAGTCAGAAACAGGGAAGAACTGAAACACGGTCCCGGAACAGATATAGTGACTCACCAGGAAATTGTCTCGTCCCTGATTCAGTGATCTGCAAGAAAAATATCCGAGCCAGAAACAGGGATGAACCGAAACTGGGTCCCGGTCTAGATATAGTGACTTACCAGGAAACTGTCCCGTCCTTGATTCAGTGATCTACACAAAAAATATCTGAGTCAAACACATAAATGAACCGAAACAGGATCCCGGAACAGATATAAGGATTCACTAGGAAACTGTCTCGTCCCTGATTCAGTGATCTGCAAGAAAAATATCCGAGTCAGAAACAGTGATGAACCGAAATAGGGTCCCGATCCAGATATGGTGACTTACCAGGAAACTGTCCCGTCCCTGATTCAGTGATCTACAAGAAAAATATACGAGTCAGAAACAGGGATAAACCGAAATAGGGTCCCGGTCCAGATATAGTGACTTACCATGAAACTGTCCCGTCCCTGATTCAATGATCTACACGAAAAATATCTAAGTCAGAAACTTGGATGAACTGAAACTGGGTCTCGGTCCAGATATAGTGACTTACTAGGAAACTTTCCCATCTCTGATTCAGTGACCTACACGAAAAATATCTGAGTCAGAAACAAGGATGAACCGAAACAGGGTCCCAGTCCAAATATAGTGACTCTCCAGGAAACTGTCTCGTCCCAGATTCAGTGATCTACAAGAAAAATATCTGAGTCAGAAACAAGGATGAACCGAAACAGGGTCCCGGTCCAGATATAGTGACTTACCAGGAAACTGTCCCGTCCCTGATTCAGTGATCTACAAGAAAAATATCTGAGTCAGAAACAGGGATGAACCGAAAGAGGGTCCCAGTCCAGATATAGTGACATACCAGAAAACTGTCCCGTCCCTGATTCAGTGATCTACACGAAAAATATCTGAGTCAGAAACATGGATGAACCAAAACAGCGTCCCGGAACAGATATAGTGACTCACCAGGAAACTGTCTCGTCCCTGATACAGTGATCTGCAAGAAAAATATCCGAGTCAGAAACAGGGATGAACCGAAACAGGGTCCCGGTCCAGATATAGTGACTTTCCAGGAAACTGTCACGTCCCTGATTCAGTGATCTACACGAAAAATATCTGAGACAGAAACAGGGATGAACCGAAACAAAGTCCCGGTCCAAATATAGTGACTTACCAGTAAACTGTCCCGTCCCTGAATCAGTGATCTGCAAGAAAAATATCCGAGTGAGAAACAGGGATGAACCGAAACTGGGTCCCGGTCCAGATATAGAGACTTACCAGGAAACTGTCCCGTCCTTGATTCAGTGATCTACACGAAAAATATCTAAGTCAAAAACAGGGATGAACCGAAACAGGGTCCCGAAACAGATATAGTTACTCACCAGGAAACTGCCTCGTCCCTGATTCAGGGATCTGCAAGAAAAATATCCGAGTTAGAAACAGGGAGGAACCGAAACTAGGTCCCGGTCCAGATATTGTGACCTACCAGGAAACTATCTCGTCCCTGATTCAGTGATCTACAAGAAAAATATCTGAGTCAGAAACAAGGATGAACCGAAATATGGTCCCGGTCCAGATATAGTGACTTAGTAGGAAACAGTCCCGTCCCTGATTCAGTGATCTACACGAAAAATATCAGAGTCAGAAACAAGGATAAACAGAAACAGGCTCCCGGTCCAGATATAGTGACTCCCTAGGAAACTGTCCCGTCCCAGATTCAGTGATCTACAAGAAAAATATCTGAGTCAGAAACAGGGATGAACCGAAACAGGGTCCCGGTCCAGAAACAGTGACTTACAAGGAAACTGTCCCGTCCTTGATTCAGTGATCTACACGAAAAATATCTGAGTCAAACACAGGGATGAACCGAAACAGGGTCCTGGAACAGATATAGTGACTCACTAGGAAACTGTCTCGTCCCTGATTCAGTGATCTGGAAGAAAAATATCCGAGTCAGAAACAGGGATGAACCGAAATAGGGTCCCGGTCCAGATATAGTGACTTAGCAGGAAACTGTCCCGTCCCTGATTCAGTGATCTACACGAAAAATATCTGAGTCAGAAACTTGGATGAACCGAAACTGGGTACCGGTCCAGATATAGTGACTTACTAGGAAACTGTCCCGTCTCTGATTCAGTGATCTAGACGAAAAATATCTGAGATAGAAACAAGGATGAACCGAAACAGGGTCCCGGTCCAAATATAGTGACTCTCCAGGAAACTGTCTCGTCCCAGATTCAGTGATCTACAAGAAAAATATCTTAGTCAGAAACTGGGATGAACCGAAACAGGGTCCCAGTCCAGATATAGTGACTTACCAAGAAACTGTCCCGTCCCTGATTCAGTGATCCACAAGAAAAATATCTGAGTCAGAAACAAGGATGAACCGAAGCGGGGTCCCGGAACAGATATAGTGACTTTCCAGGAAACTGTCTCATCCCTAATTCAGTGATATGCTAGAAAAATAACCGAGTTAGAAACAGGGATGAACCGAAACTGGGTCCCGGTCTAGATATAGTGACTTTCCACGAAACTGTCCCGTCCTTGATTCAGTGATCTACACGAAAAATATCTGAGCCAGAAATAGGGAAGAACCGAAACAGGGTCCCGGAACAGATATAGTGACTCACCAGGAAATTGTCTCGTCCCTGATTCAGTTATCCGCAAGAAAAATATCCGAGTTAGAAACAGGGATGAACCGAAACTGGGTCCCGGTCCAGATAAAGAGACTTACCAGGAAACTGTCCCGTCCTTAATTCTGTGATCTACACGAAAAATATCTGAGTCAAAAACAGGGATGAACCGAAACAGGGTCCCGGAACAGATATAGTGAATCACCAGGAAACTGTCTCGGCCCTGATTTAGTGATCTGCAAGAAAAATCTCCGAGTTAGAAACAGGGATGATCTGAAACTGTGTCCCGGAACAGATATAGTGACTCACCAGGAAACTGTCTCGTCCCTGATACAGTGATCTGCAAGAAAAATTATACGAGTCAGAAACTGGGATGAACCGAAACAGGGTCCCGGTCCAGATATTGTGACTTACCAGAAAACTGTCCCGTCCCTGATTCAGTGATCAACAAGAAAAATATCTGAGTCAGAAACAGGGATGAACTGAAACAGGGTCCGGTCTAGATATAGTGACTTACCAGGAAACTGTCCCGTCCCTGATTCAGTGATTTACAAGAAAAATATCTGAGATAGAAAGAGGGATGAACCGAATGTTCCAGGGCCTTGTCTATATCACTGAGTGGAGGAAACTGTCTCGTATCTGATTCAGTGATCTGCATGAAAAATATTCGAGTTAGAAACAGGGATGAACCGAAACTGGGTCCCGGTCCAGATATAGTGACTTACCAGGAAATTGTCTCGTCCCTGATTCAGTGATCTACACGAAAAATATCTGAGTCAGAAACAAGGATGAACCGAAACAGGGTCCCGGTCCAGATATAGTGACTTTCCAGGAAACTGTCTCGTCCCAGATTCAGTGATCTACAAGAAAAATATCTGAGTCAGAAACAGGGATGAACCGAAACAGGGTCCCGGAACAGATATAGTAACTTACCAGGAAACTGTCTCGTCCCTGATTCAGTGATCTGTATGAAAAATATCCGAGTCAGAAACAGGGATGAACCGAAACAGGGTCCCGGTCCAGATATAGTGACTTACCAGGAAACTGTCCGGTCCTTGATTCAGTGATCTACACGAAAAATATCTGAGTCAGAAATAGGGAAGAACCGAAACAGTGTCCCGGAACAGATATAGTGACTCACCAGGAAATTGTCTCGTCCCTGATTCAGAGTTCAGCAAGAAAAATATCTGAGTTAGAAACAGGGATGAACCGAAACTGGGTCTCGGTCCAGATATAGAGACTTACCAGGAAACTGTCCCGTCCTTGATTCAGTGATCTATAAGAAAAATTTCTGAGTCAAAAACAGGGATGAACTGAAACAGGCTCCCGGAACAGATATAGTGACTTACCAGGAAATTGTCTCGTCCCTGTACTGGGTCTCGGTCCAGATATAGAGACTTACCAGGAAACTGTCCCGACCTTGATTCAGTGATCTACAAGAAAAATTTCTGAGTCAAAAACAGGGATGAACTGAAACAGGCTCCCGGAACAGATATAGTGACTCACCAGGAAACTGTCTCGTCCCTGATTTAGTGATCTGCAAGAAAAATATCCGAGTTAGAAACAGGGATGTACCTAAACTGGGTCCCGGAACAGATATAGTGACTCACCAGGAAACTGTCTCGTCCCTGATACAGTGATCTGCAAGAAAAATTAAACGAGTCAGAAATAGGGATGAACCGAAACAGGGTCCCGGTCCAGATATAGTGACTGACCAGGAAACTGTCACGTCCCTGATTTAGCTATCTACACGAAAAATATCTGAGAAAGAGACAGGGATGAACCGAAACAGGGTTCCGGAACAGATATAGTGGCTCTCCAGGAAACTGTCCCGTCCCTGATTTAGTGATCTGCAAGAAAAATATCCGAGTTAGAAACAGGGATGATCCGAAACTGGGTCCCGGAACAGATATAGTGACTCACCAGGAAACTGTCTCGTCCCTGATACAGTGATCTGCAAGAAAAATTATACGAGTCAGAAACAGGGATGAACCGAAACAGGGTCCCGGTCCAGATATTGTGACTTACCAGAAAACTGTCCCGTCCCTGATTCAGTGATCAACAAGAAAAATATCTGAGTCAGAAACAGGGATGAACTGAAACAGGGTCCCGGACTAGATATAGTGACTTACCAGGAAACTGTCCCGTCCCTGATACAGTGATTTACAAGAAAAATATTTGAGATAAAAACAGGGATGAACTGAAACAAGGTCCCGGAACAGATATAGTGACTCACCAGGAAACTGTCTGGTCCCTGATTCAGTGATCTGCATGAAAAATATTCGAGCTAGAAACAGGGATGAACCGAAACTGGGTCCCGGTCCAGATATAGTGACTCACCAGGAAACTGTCCCGTCCCTGATTCAGTGATCTACACGAAAAATATCTGAGTCAGAAACAGGGATGAACCGAAACAGGGTCCCGGAACAGATATAGTGACTCACCAGGAAACTGTCTCGTCCCTGATTTAGTGATCTGCAAGAAAAATATCCGAGTTAGAAACAGGGATGAACCTAAACTGGGTCCCGGAACAGATATAGTGGCTCACCAGGAAACTGTCTCGTCCCTGATACAGTGATCTGCAAGAAAAATTATACGAGTCAGAAACAGGGATGAACCGAAACAGGGTCTCGGTCCAGATATAGTGACTTACCAGGAAACTGTCACGCCCCTGATTCAGCGATCTACACGAAAAATATCTGAGACAGAAACAGGGATGAACCGAAACAGGGTCCCGGAACAGATATAGTGACTCTCCAGGAAACTGTCCCGTCCCTGATTCAGTGATCTGCAAGAAAAATATCCGAGTTAGAAACAGGGATGAACCGAAACTGGGTCCCGGATCAGATTTAGTGACTCACCAGGAAACTGTCTCGTCCCTGATACAGTTATCTGCAAGAAAAATTATACGAGTCAGAAACAGGGATGAACCGAAACAGGGTCCCGGTCCAGATATTGTGACTTACCAGAAAACTGTCCCATCCCTGATTCAGTGATCTGCAAGAAAAATATCCGAGTTAGAAACAGGGATGAACCGAAACTGCGTCCTGGTCCAGATATTGTGACTTACCAGGAAACTGTCCCGTCCCTGATTCAGTGATCTGCAAGAAAAATATCTGAGTCAGAAACAGGGATGAACCGAAACAAGGTCCCGGAACAGATATAGTGACTCACCAGGAAACTGTCTCGTCCCTGATTCAGTGATCTGCAAGAAAAATATCCGAGTTAGAAACAGGGATGAACCGAAATTGGGTCCCGGTCCAGATATTGTGACACATACCAGGAAACTGTCTCGTCCCTGATTCAGTGATCTACAAGAAAAATATCTGAGACGGAAACATGGATAAACCGAAATATGGTCCCAGTCTAGATATAGTGACTTACCAGGAAACTGTCCCGTACCTGATTCAGTGATCTACACGAAAAATATCTGAGTCAAAAACAGGGATGAACCGAAACAGGGTCCCGGAACAGATATAGTGAATCACCAGGAAACTGTCTCGGCCCTGATTTAGTGATCTGCAAGAAAAATATCCGAGTTAGAAACAGGGATGATCTGAAACTGTGTCCCGGAACAGATATAGTGACTCACCAGGAAACTGTCTCGTCCCTGATACAGTGATCTGCAAGAAAAATTATACGAGTCAGAAACTGGGATGAACCGAAACAGGGTCCCGGTCCAGATATTGTGACTTACCAGAAAACTGTCCCGTCCCTGATTCAGTGATCAACAAGAAAAATATCTGAGTCAGAAACAGGGATGAACTGAAACAGGGTCCGGTCTAGATATAGTGACTTACCAGGAAACTGTCCCGTCCCTGATTCAGTGATTTACAAGAAAAATATCTGAGATAGAAACAGGGATGAACCGAAACAAGGTCCCGGAACAGATATAGTGACTCACCAGGAAACTGTCTCGTCCCTGATTCAGTGATCTGCATGAAAAATATTCGAGTTAGAAACAGGGATGAACCGAAACTGGGTCCCGGTCCAGATATAGTGACTTACCAGGAAATTGTCTCGTCCCTGATTCAGTGATCTACACGAAAAATATCTGAGTCAGAAACAAGGATGAACCGAAACAGGGTCCCGGTCCAGATATAGTGACTTTCCAGGAAACTGTCTCGTCCCAGATTCAGTGATCTACAAGAAAAATATCTGAGTCAGAAACAGGGATGAACCGAAACAGGGTCCCGGAACAGATATAGTAACTTACCAGGAAACTGTCTCGTCCCTGATTCAGTGATCTGTATGAAAAATATCCGAGTCAGAAACAGGGATGAACCGAAACAGGGTCCCGGTCCAGATATAGTGACTTACCAGGAAACTGTCCCGTCCTTGATTCAGTGATCTACACGAAAAATATCTGAGTCAGAAATAGGGAAGAACCGAAACAGTGTCCCGGAACAGATATAGTGACTCACCAGGAAATTGTCTCGTCCCTGATTCAGAGTTCAGCAAGAAAAATATCTGAGTTAGAAACAGGGATGAACCTAAACTGGGTCTCGGTCCAGATATAGAGACTTACCAGGAAACTGTCCCGTCCTTGATTCAGTGATCTACAAGAAAAATTTCTGAGTTAAAAACAGGGATGAACTGAAACAGGCTCCCGGAACAGATATAGTGACTCACCAGGAAACTGTCTCGTCCCTGATTTAGTGATCTGCAAGAAAAATATCCGAGTTAGAAACAGGGATGAACCTAAACTGGGTCCCGGAACAGATATAGTGACTCACCAGGAAACTGTCTCGTCCCTGATACAGTGATCTGCAAGAAAAATTAAACGAGTCAGAAACAGGGATGAACCGAAACAGGGTCCCGGTCCAGATATAGTGACTGACCAGGAAACTGTCACGTCCCTGATTTAGCTATCTACACGAAAAATATCTGGGAAAGAGACAGGGATGAACCGAAACAGGGTTCCGGAACAGATATAGTGACTCTCCAGGAAACTGTCCCCTCCCTGATTTAGTGATCTGCAAGAAAAATATCCGAGTTAGAAACAGGGATGATCCGAAACTGGGTCCCGGAACAGATATAGTGACTCACCAGGAAACTGTCTCGTCCCTGATACAGTGATCTGCAAGAAAAATTATACGAGTCAGAAACAGGGATGAACCGAAACAGGGTCCCGGTCCAGATATTGTGACTTACCAGAAAACTGTCCCGTCCCTGATTCAGTGATCAACAAGAAAAATATCTGAGTCAGAAACAGGGATGAACTGAAACAGGGTCCCGAACTAGATATAGTGACTTACCAGGAAACTGTCCCGTCCCTGATACAGTGATTTACAAGAAAAATATCTGAGATAAAAACAGGGATGAACTGAAACAAGGTCCCAGAACAGATATAGTGACTCACCAGGAAACTGTCACGTCCCTGATTTAGCTATCTACACGAAAAATATCTGAGAAAGAGACAGGGATGAACCGAAACAGGGTCCCGGTACAGATATAGTGACTTTTGGGTTCCGGTCCAGATATAATGACTTACCAGGAAACTGTCCCGTCCCTGATTCAGTGATATACACGAAAAATATCCCAGTCAGAAAACGGGATGAACCGAAACAGGGTGCCGGTCCAGATATAGTGACTTACCAGGAAACTGTCCCGTCCCTGATTCAGTGATCTACACGAAAAATATCCCAGTCAGAAACAGGGATGAACCGAAACAGGGTCCCGGTCCAGATATAGTGACTTACCAGGAAACTGTCCCGTCCCTAATTCAGTGATCTACACGAAAAATATATGAGTCAGAAACATGGATGAACTGAAACAGGGTCCCGAAACAGATATAGTGACTCACCAGGAAACTGTCTCGTCCCTGATTCAGTGATCTGTAAGAAAAATATCCGAGTCAGAGACAGGGATGAACCGAAACAGGGACCCGGTCCAGATATAGTGACTTACCAGGAAACTGTCCCGTCCCTAATTAAGAGATCTACACGAAAAATATCTGAGTCAGAAACATGGATGAACTTCCCGTCCTTGATTCAGTGATCTACACGAAAAATATTTGAGTCAGAATTAGGGAAGAACCGAAACAGTGTCCCGGAACAGATATAGTAACTCACCAGGAAATTGTCTCGTCCCTGATTCAGAGTTCAGCAAGAAAAATATCCGAGTTAGAAACAGGGATGAACCGAAACTAGGTCTCGGTCCAGATATAAAGACTTACCAGGAAACTGTCCCGTCCTTGATTTAGTGATCTACAAGAAAAATTTCTGAGTCAAAAACAGGGATGAACTGAAACAGGCTCCCGGAACAGATATAGTGACTCACCAGGAAACTGTCTCGTCCCTGATTTAGTGATCTGCAAGAAAAATATCCGAGTTAGAAACAGGGATGAACCTAAACTGGGTCCCGGAACAGATATAGTGACTCACCAGGAAACTGTCTCGTCCCTGATACAGTGATCTGCAAGAAAAATTAAACGAGTCAGAAACAGGGATGAACCGAAACAGGGTCCCGGTCCAGATATAGTGACTTACCAGGAAACTGTCACGTCCCTGATTTAGCTATCTACACGAAAAATATCTGAGAAAGAAACAGGGATGAACCGAAACAGGGTTCCGGAACAGATATAGTGACTCTCCAGGAAACTGTCCCGTCCCTGATTTAGTGATCTGCAAGAAAAATATCCGAGTTAGAAACAGGGATGATCCGAAACTGGGTCCCGGAACAGATATAGTGACTCACCAGGAAACTGTCTCGTCCCTGATACAGTGATCTGCAAGAAAAATTATACGAGTCAGAAACAGGGATGAACCGAAACAGGGTCCCGGTCCAGATATAGTGACTTACCAGGAAACTGTCACGTCCCTGATACAGCGATCTACACGAAAAATATCTGAGACAGAAACAGGGATGAACCGAAACAGGGTCCCGGAACAGATATAGTGACTGACTAGGAAACTGTCTCGTCCCTGATTCAGTGATCTGCAAGAAAAATATCCGAGTCAGAAACAGGGATGAACCGAAATAGGGTCCCGGTCCAGATATAGTGACTTACCAGGAAACTGTCCCGTCCTTGATTCAGTGATCTACACGAAAACTATCTGAGTCAGAAACTTGGATGAACCGAAACAGGGTCCCGGTTCAAATATAGTGACTTACCAGCAAACTGTCCCGTCCTTGATTCAGTGATCTACACGAAAAATATCTGAGTCAGAAACAAGGATGACCAAAACAGGGTCCCGGTCCAGATATAGTGACTCTTCAGGAAACTGTCTTATCCCAGATTCAGTGATCTACAAGAAAAATATCTGAGTCAGAAACAGGGTTTAACTGAAACAGGGTCCCGGTTCAGATATAGTGACTTACCAGGAATTTGTCCCGTCCCTGATTTATTGATCTACCCGAAAAATATCTGAGTCAGAAATATGGATGAACCGAAACAGGGTCCCGGAACAGATATAGTGACGCACCAGGAAACTGTCTCGTCCCTGATACAGTGATCTGCAAGAAAAATTATACGAGTCAGAAACAGCGATGAACCGAAACAGGGTCCCGGTTCAGATATAGTGACTTACCAGGAAACTATCCCGTCCCTGATTTAGTGATCTACACAAAAAATATCTGAGTCAGAAACTTGGATGAACCGAAACAGGGTCTCGGTCCAGATATAGTTTCTTTCCAGGAAACTGTCCCGTCCCTGATTCAGAGATCTACACGAAAAATATCTGAGTCAGAAATAAGGATGAACCGAAACAGGGTCTGGTCCAGATATAGTGACTTACCAGGAAACTGTCCCGTCCCTGATTCAGTGATCTACACGAAAAATATCTGAGTCAGAAACAAGGATGACCGAAACAGCGTCCCAGTCCAGATATAGTGACTCTCCAGGAAACTGTCTCGTCCCAGATTCAGTGATGTACAAGAAAAATATCTGCGTAAGAAATAGGGATGAACCGAAACAGGGTCCCGGTCCAGATATAGTGACTTACCAGGAAACTATCCCGTCCCTGATTTAGTGATCTACACAAAAAATATCTGAGTCAGAAACTTGGATGAACCGAAACAGGGTCCCGGTCCAGATATAGTTTCCTTCCAGGAAACTTTCCCGTCCCTGATTCAGAGATCTACACGAAAAATATCTGAGTCAGAAACAAGGATGAACCGAAACAGGGTCTGGTCCAGATATAGTGACTTACCAGGAAACTGTCCCGTCCCTGATTCAGTGATCTACAAGAAAAATATCTGAGTCAGAAACAGGGATAAACCGAAATAGGGTCCCGGTCCAGATATAATGACTTACCAAGAAACTGTGTCGTCCCTTATTCAGTGATTTACACGAAAAATATTTGAGTCAGAAACATGGATGAACCGAAACAGGGTCCCGGAACAGACATAGTGACTGACCAGGAAACTGTCTCGTCCCTGATACAGTGATCTGCAAGAAAAATTATACGAGTCAAAAATAGGGATGAACCGAAACAGGGTCCCGGTCCAGATATAGTGACTTACCAGGAAACTGTCCCGTCCTTGATTCAGTGATTTACACGAAAAATATCTTAGTCAGAAACAGGGATGAACCGAAACTGGGTCCCGGTCCAGATATAGTGACTTACCAGGAAACTGTCCCGTCCTTGATTCAGTGATCTACACGAAAAATATTTGAGTCAGAAACAAGGATGACCAAAACAGGGTCCCGGTCCAGATATAGTGACTCTTCAGGAAACTGTCTTATCCCAGATTCAGTGATCTACAAGAAAAATATCTGCGTCAGAAATAGGGATCAACCGAAACAGGTTCCCGGTCCAAATATAGTGACTTACCAGGATACTGTCCCGTCCCTGATTCAGCGATCTACACGAAAAAAATCTGAGTCAGAAACTTGGATGAACCGAAACAGGGTGCCGGTCCTGATATAGTGACTTACCAGGAAATTGTCCCGTCCCTGATTCAGTGATCTACACGAAAAATATCTGAGTCAGAAACTGGGATGAACCGAAACAGGGTCCCAGTCCAGATATAGTGACTCTCCAGGAAATTGTCTCGTCCCAGATTCAGTGATCTACAAGAAAAATATCTGCGTCAGAAATAGGGATGAACCGAAACAGGGTCCTGGTCCAGATATAGTGACTTACCAGGAAACTATCCCGTCCCTGATTCAGTGATCTACACGAAAAATATCTGAGTCAGAAACTTGGATGAACCGAAACAGGGGCCCCGGTCCAGATATAGTTACTTTCCAGGAAACTGTCCCGTCCCTGATTCAGTGATCTACACGAAAAATATCCGAGTCAGAAACAGGGATGAACCGAAACTGGGTCCCGGTCCAGATATATTGACTTACCAGGAAACTGTCCCGTCCCTAATTCAGTTATCTACAAGAAAAATATCTGAGTCAGAAATAGGGTTTAACCGAAACAGGGTCCCGGTCCAGATATAGTGACTTACCAGGAAACTGTCCCGTCCCTGATTTATTGATCTACCCGAAAAATATTTGAGTCAGAAATATGGATGAACCGAAACAGGGTCCCGGAAAAGATATAGTGACGCACCAGGAAACTGTATCGTCCCTGATACAGTGATCTGCAAGAAAAATTATACTAGTCAGAAACAGTGATAAACCGAAATAGGGTCCCAGTCCAGATATAGTGACTTACCAAGAAACTGTGTCGTCCCTTATTCAGTGATTTACACGAAAAATATCCGAGTCAGAAACATGGATGAACCGAAATAGGGTCTCGGAACAGATATAGTGACTCACCAGGAAACTGTCCCGTCCCTGATACAGTGATCTACAAGAAAAATTAGACGAGTCAGAAACAGGGATGAACCGAAACAGGGTGCCGGTCCAGATATAGTGACTTACCATGAAACTTTCAAGTCCCTGATTCAGTGATCTACACGAAAAATATCTAACACAAAAACAGGGATGAACCGGAACAGGGTCCCGGTCCATATATAGAGACTTAACAGGAAACTGTCCCGTCCTTGATTAAGTGAGATACACGAAAAATATCTGAGTCAAAAACAGGGATGAACCGAAACAGCGTCCCAGAACAGATATAGTGACTCACCAGGAAATTGTCTCGTCCTTGATTCAGTGATCTGCAAGAAAAATTTCCGAGTTAGAAACAGGGATGAACCGAAACTGTGTCCCGGTCCAGATATAGTGACTTACCAGGAAACTGTCCTGTAACCGAAATATGGTCCCGGTCCAGATATAGTGACTTACCAGGAAACGGTCCCGTCCCTGATTCAGTGTTCTACACGAAAAATATCTGAGTCAGAAACAAGGATGAACCGAAACAGGGTCCCGGTCCAGATATAGTGACTTACCAGGAAACTGTCTCGTCCCAGATTCAGTGATCTACAAGAAAAATATCTGAGTCAGAAACAGGAAAGAATGGAAACAGGGTCTCGGAACAGATATAGTGACTCACCGGGAAATTGTCTCATCCCTGATTCAGTGATCTGCAAGAAAAATATCCGAGTTAGAAACAGGGATGAACCGAAACTGGGTCCCGGTCCAGATATAGAGACTGACCAGGAAACTGTCCCGTCCTTGATTCAGTGATCTACAAGAAAAATATCTGAGTCAGAAACAAGGATGAACCGAAACAGGGTCCCGGTCCAGATATAGTGACTTACCAGAAAACTGTCCCGTCCCTGATTCAGTGATCTACACGAAAAATATATGAGACAGAAACAGGAATGAACCGAAACAGGGTCCCGGTCTCGATATAGTGACTTACCAGGAAACTGTCCCGTCCCAGATTCAGTGATCTACACGAAAAATATCTGAGTCAGAAACAAGGATGAATCGAAACAGGGTCCCAATCCAGATATAGGGACTTTCCAGGAAACTGTCTCGTCACAGATTCAGTGATCTACAAGAAAAATATCTGAGTTAGAAACAGGGATGAATCGAAACAAGGTCCCGGAACAGATATAATGACTTACCAGGAAACTGTCTCGTCCCTGATTCAGTGATCTGCATGAAAAATATCCGAGTCAGAAACAGGGATGAACCGAAACAGGGTCCCGGTCGAGATATAGTGACTTACCAGGAAACTGTCCCGTCCTTGATTCAGTGATCTACACGAAAAATATCTCAGTCAGAAATAGGGAAGAACCGAAACAGTGTCCCGGAACAGATATAGTGACTCACCAGGAAATTGTCTCGTCCCTGATTCAATGATCTGCAAGAAAAATATCCGAGTTAGAAACAGGATTGAACCGAAACTGGGTCCCGGTCCAGATATAGAGACTTACCAGGAAACTGTCCCGTCCTTGATTCAGTGATTTACAAGAAAAATATCTGAATCAGAAACAGGGATGAACCGAAACAGGGTCCCGGTACAGATATAGTGACTTACCAGGAAACTGTCCCGTCCTTGATTCAGTGATCTACA
>QAOA01002432.1:105521-116331 GCA_003255065.1 Cercis canadensis
GAGTTAGAAACAGGGATGAACCGAAACTGGGTCCCGGAACAGATATAGTGACTCACCAGGAAACTGTCTCGTCCCTGAATATGTGATCTGCAAGAAAAATAACCGAGTTAGAAACAGGGATGAACCGAAACAGGGTCCCGGAACAGATATAGTGACTTACCAGGAAACTGTCTCGTCCCTGATTCAGTGATCTGTATGAAAAATATCCGAGTCAGAAACAGGGATGAACCGAAACAGGGTCCCGGTCCAGATATAGTGACTTACTAGAAAACTGTCCCGTCCCTGATTCAGTGATCAACAAGAAAAATATCTGAGTCAGAAACAGGGATGAACTTAAACAGGGTCCCGGTCTAGATATAGTGACTTACCAGGAAACTGTCCCGTCCCTAATTCAGTGATTTACAAGAAAAATATCTGAGATAGAAACAGGGATGAACCGAAACAAGGTCCCGGAACAGATATAGTGACTCACCAGGAAACTGTCTCGTCCCTGATTCAGTGATCTGCATGAAAAATATTCGAGTTAGAAACAGGGATGAACCGAAACTGGGTCCCGGTCCAGATATAGTGACTTACCAGGAAATTGTCTCGTCCCTGATTCAGTGATCTACACGAAAAATATCTGAGTCAGAAACAAGGATGAACCGAAACAGGGTCCCGGTCCAGATATAGTGACTTTCCAGGAAACTGTCTCGTCCCAGATTCAGTGATCTACAAGAAAAATATCCGAGTTAGAAACAGGGATGAACCGAAACTGGGTCCCGGAACATATATAGTGACTCAACAGGAAACTGTCTCGTCCCTGATACAGTAATCTGCAACAACAATTATACGAGTCAGAAAATGGGATGAACCGAAACAGGGTACCGGTCCAGATATAGTGACTTACCAGAAAACTGTCCCGTCCCTGATTCTGTGATCAACACGAAAAATTTCTGAGTCAGAAACATGGATGAACCAAAACAGGGTCCCGGTCCAGATATAGTGACTCTCTAGGAAACTGTCTCGTCCCAGATTCAGTGATCTACAAGAAAAATATCTGAGTCAGAAAATGGGATGAACCGTAACAGAGTCCCGGTCTAGATATAGTGACTCTCTAGGAAACTGTCCCTTCCCAGATTCAGTGATTTACAAGAAAAATATCTGAGTCAGAAACAGGGATGAACCGAAACAGGGTCCCGGTCCAGATATAGTGACTTACCAGGAAACTGTCCCGTCCCTGATTCAGTGATTTACAAGAAAAATATCTGAGATAGAAACAGGGATGAACCGAAACAAGGTCCCGGAACAGATATAGTGACTCACCAGGAAACTGTCTCGTCCCTGATTCAGTTATCTGCAAGAAAAATATTCGAGTTAGAAACAGGGATGAACCGAAACTGGGTCCTGGTCCAGATATAGAGACTTACCAGGAAATTGTCTCGTCCCTGATTCAGTGATTTACACGAAAAATATCTGAGTCAGAAACAGGGATTAACCGAAACAGGGTCCCGGTCCAGATATAGTGACTTACCAGGAATCTGTCCCGTCCTTGATTCAGTGATCTACACGAAAAATATCTGAGTCAGAAATAGCGAAGAACCGAAATAGTGTCCCGGAACAGATATAGTGACTCATCAGGAAATTGTCTCGTCCCTGATTCAGTGATCAGCAAGAAAAATATCCAAGTTAGAAACAGGGATGAACCGAAACTGGGTCCCGGTCCAGAAATAGAGACTTACCAGGAAACTGTCCCGTCCTTGATTCAGTGATCTACACGAAAAATATCTAAGTCAAAAACAGGGATGAGCCGAAACAGGGTCCCGGAACAGATATAGTGACTCACTAGGAAACTGTGAAACAGGGATGATCCGAAACAGGTTCCCGGTCCAGATATAGTGACATACCAGGAAACTGTCTCGTCCCAGATTCAGTGATCTACAAGAAAAATATCTGAGTCAGAAACAGGGAAGAACGGCAACTGGGTCCCGGAACAGATATAGTGACTCACGAGGAAATTGTCTCGTCCCTGATTCAGTGATCTGCAAGAAAAATATCCGAGTTAGAAACAGGGATGAACCAAAACTGAGTCCCGGAACAGATATAGTGACTCACCAGGAAACTGTCTCGTCCCTGATACAGTGATCTGCAAGAAAAATTATACGAGTCAAAAACAGGGATGTACCGAAACAGGGTCCCTTTCCAGATATACTGACTTACCAGAAAACTGTCCCGTCCCTGATTCAGTTATCCGAGTTAGAAACAGGGATGAACCGAAACTGAGTCCCGGAACACATATAGTGACTCACCAGGAAACTGTCTCGTCCCTGATACAGTGATCTGCAAGAAAAATTATACGAGTCAGAAACAGGGATGAACCGAAACAGGGTCCCTGTCCAGATATACTGACTTACCAGAAAACTGTCCCGTCCCTGATTCAGTGATCAACACGAAAAATATCTGAGTCAGAAACATGGATGAACCAAAACAGGGTCCCGGAACAGATATAGTGACTTACCAGGAAACTGTCTCGTCCCAGATTCAGTGATCTACAAGAAAAATATCTGAGTCAGAAACCTGGAAGAACGGAAACTGGGTCCCGGAACAGATATAGTGACTCCCGAGGAAATTGTCTCGTCCCTGATTCAGTGATCTACAAGAAAAATATCTGAGTCAGAAACAGGGAAGAACGGAAAGTTGGTCCCGGAACAGATATAGTGACTCACGAGGAAATTGTCTCATCCCTGATTCAGGGATCTGCAAGAAAAATATCCGAGTTAGAAACAGGGATGAACCAAAACTGAGTTCCGGAACAGATATAGTGACTCACCAGGAAACTGTCTCGTCCCTGATACAGTGATCTGCAAGAAAAATTATACGAGTCAGAAATAGGGATGAACCGAAACAGGGTCCCTGTCCAGATATACTGACTTACCTGAAAACTGTCCCGTCCCTGATTCAGTGATCAACACGAAAAATATCTGAGTCAGAAACATGGATGAACCAAAACAGGGTCCCGGAACAGATATAGTGACTCACCAGGAAACTGTATCGTCCCTGATACAGTGATCTGCAAGAAAAATTATACGATTCAGAAACAGGGATGAACCGAAACAGGGTCCCGGTCCAGATATAGTGACTTACCAGGAAACTGTCTCGTCCCAGATTCAGTGATCTACAAGAAAAATATCTGAGTCAGAAATAGGGAAGAACGGAAACAGGGTCGCAGAACAGATATAGTGACTCACCAGGAAATTGTCTCATCCCTGATTCAGTGATCTGCAAGAAAAATATCCGAGTTAGAAACAGGGATGAACCGAAACTGAGTCTCGGAGCAGATACAGTGACTAACCAGGAAACTGACTCGTCCCTGATACAGTGATCTGCAAGAAAAATTATACGAGTCAGAAACAGGGATGAACCAAAACAGGGTCCCGGTCCAGATATAGTGACTCACCAGGAAATTGTCTCATCCCTGATTCAGTGATCTGCAAGAAAAATATCCGAGTTAGATACAGGGATGAACCGAAACTGGGTCCCGGAACAGATATAGTGACTAACCAGGAAACTGTCTTATCCCTGATACAGTAATCTGCAAGAAAAATTATACGAGTCAGAAAAAGGGATGAACCGAAACAGGGTCCCGGTCCAGATATAGTGACTTAACAGAAAACTGTCCCGTCCCTGATTCAGTGATCAACACGAAAAATATCTGAGTCAGAAACATGGATGAACCAAAACAGGGTCCCAGTCCAGATATAGTGACTCTCTAGGAAACTGTCTCGTCCCAGATTCAGTGATCTACAAGAAAAATATATGAGTCAGAAAATGCGATGAACCGTAACAGAGTCCCGGTCTAGATATAGTGACTCTCCAGGAAACTGTCCCGTCCCAGATTCAGTGATCTACAAGAAAAAAATCGGAGTCAGAAACAGGGATGAACCGAAACAGGGTCCCGGTCCAGATATAGTGACTTACCAGGAATCTGTCCCGTCCTTGATTTAGTGTTCTACAAGAAAAATATCTGAGTCAGAAACAGGGATGAACCGAAACAGGGTCCCGGTCCAGATATAGTTTCTTACCAGGAAACTGTCTCGTCCCAGATTCAGTGATCTACAAGAAAAATATCTGAGTCAGAAACAGGGATGAAAGGAAACAGGGTCCCGGAACAGATATAGTGACTCACCAGGAAATTGTCTCGTCCCTGATTCAGAGATCTGCAAGAAAAATATCCGAGTTAGAAACAGGGATGAACCGAAACTGAGTCCCGGAACAGATATAGTGACTCACCAGGAAACTGTCTCGTCCCAGATTCAGTGATCTACAAGAAAAATATCTGAGTTAGAAAATGGGATGAATCGTAACAGAGTCCCGGTCTAGATATAGTGACTCTCTAGGAAACTGTCCCGTCCCAAATTCAGTGATCTACAAGAAAAATATCTGAGTCAGAAATAGGGACGAACCGAAACAGGGTCCCGGTCCAGATATAGTGATTTACCAGGAAACTATCCCGTCCCTGATTCAGTGATCTACAAGAAAAATATCTGAGTCAGAAACAGGGATGAACCGAAACAGGGTCCCAGTCCAGATATATTGACTTACCAGGAAACTGTCTCGTCCCAGATTCAGTGATCTACAAGAAAAATATCTGAGTCAGAAACAGGGAAGAACGGAAACTGGGTCCCGGAACAGATATAGTGACTCACGAGGAAATTGTCTCGTCCCTGATTCAGTGATCTGCAAGAAAAATATCCGAGTTAGAAACAGGGATGAACCGAAACTGAGTCCCGGAATAGATATAGTGACTCACCAGGAAACTGTCTCGTCCCTGATACAGTGATCTGCCAGAAAAATTATACGAGTCAGAAACAGGGATGAACCGAAACAGGGTCCCTGTCCAGATATACTGACTTACCAGAAAACTGTCCCGTCCCTGATTCAGTGATCAACACGAAAAATATCTGAGTCAGAAACATGGATGAACCAAAACAGGGTCCCGGAACAGATATAGTGACTCACTAGGAAACTGTCTCGTCCCTAATACAGTGATCTGCAAGAAAAATTATACGAGTCAGAAACAAGGATGAACCGACATAGGGTCCCAGTCCAGATATAGTGACTTACCAGGAAACTGTCCCGTCCTTGATTCAGTGATCTACAAGAAAAATATCCGAGTCAGAAACAGGGATGAACCAAAACAGGGTCCCGGTCCAGATATAGTGACTTACCAGGAAACTGTCTCGTCCCAGATTCAGCGATCTACAAGAAAAATATCTGAGTCAGAAACAGGGAAGAACGGAAACAGGGTCCCGGAAAAGATATAGTGACTAACTAGGAAATTGTCTCGTCCCTGATTCAGTGATCTGCAAGAAAAATATCCGAGTCAGAAACAAGGATGAACCGAACTGGGTCCCGGTCCAGATATAGTGACTTACCAGGAAACTGTCCCGTCCTAGATTCAGTGATCGACACGAAAAATATCTGAGTCAAAATCTTGGATGAACCGAAACTGGGTCCCGGTCCAGATATAGTGACTTACTAGGAAACTGTCCCGTCTCTGATTCAGTGATTTACACGAAAAATATCTGAGTCAGAAACAAGGATGAACCGAAACACGGTCCCGGTCAAAATATAGTGACTCTCCAGGAAACTGTCTCGTCCCAGATTTAGTGATTGACAAGAAAAATATCTGAGTCAGAAACAGGGAAGAATGGAAACTGAGTTCCGGAACAGATATAGTGACTCACCAGGAAATTGTCTCGTCCCAGATTTAGTGATCTACAAGAAAAATATCTGAGTCAGAAACAGGGATGAACCGAAACAGGTTCCGGGTCCAGATATAGTGACTTACCGGGAAACTGTCCCGTCCTTGATTCAGTGATCTACACGAAAAATATCTGAGTCAGAAATAGGGAAGAACCGAAACAGTGTCCCGAAACAGATATAGTGACTCACCAGGAAATTGTCTCGTCCCTGATTCATTCATCAGCAAGAAAAATATCCGAGTTAGAAACAGGGATGAACCGAAACAAAATATCTGAGTCAGAAACAAGGATGAACCGAAGCGGGGTCCCGGAACAGATATAGTGACTTTCCAGGAAACTGTCTCATCCCTAATTCAGTGATATGCTAGAAAAATAACCGAGTTAGAAACAGGGATGAACCGAAACTGGGTCCCGGTCTAGATATAGTGACTTTCCACGAAACTGTCCCGTCCTTGATTCAGTGATCTACACGAAAAATATCTGAGCCAGAAATAGGGAAGAACCGAAACAGGGTCCCGGAACAGATATAGTGACTCACCAGGAAATTGTCTCGTCCCTGATTCAGTGATCTGCAAGAAAAATATCCGAGTTAGAAACAGGGATGAACCGAAACTGGGTCCCGGTCCAGATATAGTGACTTTCCACGAAACTGTCCCGTCCCTGATTCAGTGATCTACACGAAAAATATCTGAGAGTCAGAAACAAGGATGAACCGAAACAGGGTCCCGGTCCAGATATTATGACTTACCAGAAAACTGTCCCGTCCTTGATTCAGAGATCTACACGAAAAATATCTGAGTCAGAAATAGGGAAGAACCGAAACAGGGTCCCGGAACAGATATAGTGACTCACCAGGAAACTGTCTCGTCCCTGATACAGTGATCTGCAAGAAAAATTATACGAGTCAGAAACAGGGATGAACCGAAACAGGGTCCCGGTCCAGATATTGTGACTTACCAGAAAACTGTCCCGTCCCTGATTCAGTGATCAACAAGAAAAATATCTGAGTCAGAAACAGGGATGAACTGAAACATGGTCCCGGTCTAGATATAGTGACTTACCAGGAAACTATTCCGTCCTTGATTCAGTGATTTACAAGAAAAATATCTGAGATAGAAACAGGGATGAACCGAAACAAGGACCCGGAACAGATATAGTGACTCACCAGGAAACTGTCTCGTCCCTGATTCAGTGATCTGCAAGAAAAATATTCGAGTTAGAAACAGGGATGAACCGGAACTGGGTCCTGGTCCAGATATAGTGTCTTACCAGGAAATTGTCTCGTCCCTGATTCAGTGATCTACACGAAAAATATCTGAGTCAGAAACAAGGATGAGCCGAAACAGGGTCCCGGTCCAGATATAATGACTTTCCAGGAAACTGTCTCGTCCCAGATTCAGTGATCTACAAGAAAAATATCTGAGTCAGAAACAGGGAAGAACAGAAACAGGGTCCCGGAACAGATATAGTAACTCACAAGGAAATTGTCTCGTCCCTGATTCAGGGATCTGCAAGAAAAATATCCGAGTTAGAAACAGGGAGGAACCGAAACTGAGTCCCGGAACAGATATAGTGACTCACCAGGAAACTGTCTCGTCCCTGATACAGTGATCTGCAAGAAAAATTATACGAGTCAGAAACAGGGATGAACCGAAACAGGGTCCCTGTCCAGATATAGTGACTTACCAGAAAACTGTCCCGTCCCTGATTCAGTGATCAACACGAAAAATATCTAAGTCAGAAACATGGATGAACCAAAACAGGGTCCCGGTCCAGATATAGTGACTCTCTAGGAAACTGTCTCGTCCCAGATTCAGTGATCTACAAGAAAAATATCTGAGTCAGAAAATGGGATGAACCGAAACTGGGTCCCGGTCGAGATATAATGACTTTCCAGGAAATTGTCTCGTCCCTGATTCAGTGATCTACACAAAAAATATCTGAGTCAGAAACAAGGATGAACCGAAACAGGGTCCCGATCCAGATATAGTGACTTTCCAGGAAACTGTCTCGTCCCAGATTCAGTGATCTACAAGAAAAATATCTGAGTCAGAAACAGGGAAGAACGGAAACAGGGTCCCGGAACAGATATAGTGACTCACCAGGAAATTGTCTCGTCCCTGATTCAGTGATCTGCAAGAAAAATATCCGAGTTAGAAACAGGGATGAACCGAAACTGAGTCCCGGAACAGATATAGTGACTCACCAGGAAACTGTCTCGTCCCTGATACAGTGATCTGCAAGAAAAATTATACGAGTAAGAAACAGGGATGAACCGAAACAGGGTCGCTGTCCAGATATAGTGACTTACCAGAAAACTGTCCCGTCCCTGATTCAGTGATCAACAAGAAAAATATCTGAGTCAGAAACAGGGATGAACTGAAACAGGGTCCGGTCTAGATATAGTGACTTACCAGTAAACTGTCCCGTCCCTGATTCAGTGATTTACAAGAAAAATATCTGAGATAGAAAAATGGGATGAACCGAAACAAGGTCCCGGAACAGATATAGTGACTCACCAGGAAACTGTCTCGTCCCTGATTCAGTGATCTGCATGAAAAATATTCGAGTTAGAAACAGGGATGAACCGAAACTGGGTCCCGGTCCAGATATAGTGACTTACCAGGAAATTGTCTCGTCCCTGATTCAGTGATCTACACGAAAAATATCTGAGTCAGAAACAAGGATGAACCGAAACAGGGTCCCGGTCATGATATAGTGACTTTCCAGGAAACTGTCTCGTCCCAGATTCAGTGATCTACAAGAAAAATATCTGAGTCAGAAACAGGGATGAACCGAAACAGGGTCCCGGAACAGATATAGTAACTTACCAGGAAACTGTCTCGTCCCTGATTCAGTGATCTGTATGAAAAATATCCGAGTCAGAAACAGGGATGAACCGAAACAGGGTCCCGGTCCAGATATAGTGACTTACCAGGAAACTGTCCCGTCCTTGATTCAGTGATCTACAAGAAAAATATCTGAGTCAGAAATAGGGAAGAATCGAAACAGTGTCCCGGAACAGATATAGTGACTCACCAGGAAATTGTAAGAAACAGGGATGAACCGAAACAGGGTCCCGGTCGAGTTATAGTGATTTACCAGGAAACTGTCCCGTCCTTGATTCAATGATCTACACGACAAATATCTGAGTCAGAAATAGGGAAGAACCGAAACAGTGTCCCGGAACAGATATAGTGACTCACCAGGAAATTGTCTCGTCCCTGATTCAGTGATCTGCAAGAAAAATATCCGAGTTAGAAACAGGGATGAACCGAAACTGGGTCCCGGTCCAGATATAGTGACTTACCAGGAAACTGTCCCGTCCTTGATTCAGTTATCTACAAGAAAAATATCTGAGTCAGAAACAGGGATGAACCGAAACAGGGTCCCGGTCCAGATATAGTGACTTACCAGAAAACTGTCTCGTCCCTGATTCAGTGATCAACACGAAAAATATCTGAGTCAGAAATATGGATGAACCAAAACAGGGTCCCGGTCCAGATAGAGTGACTCTCTAGGAAACTGTCTCGTCCCAGATTCAGTGATCTACAAAAACAGGGTCCCGGTCCAAATATTGTGACTTACAGAAAACTGTCCCGTCCCTGATTCAGTGATCAACAAGAAAAATATCTGAGTCAGAAACAGGGATGAACTGAAACATGGTCCAGGTCTAGATATAGTGACTTACCAGGAAACTGTCCCGTCCCTGATTCAGTGATTTACAAGAAAAATATCTGAGATAGAAATAGGGATGAACCGAAACAAGGTCCCGGAACAGATATAGTGACTCACAAGGAAACTGTCTCGTCCCTGATTCAGTGATCTACAAGAAAAATATTCGATTTAGAAACAGGGATGAACCGGAACTGGGTCCCGGTCCAGATATAGTGACTTACCAGGAAATTGTCTCGTCCCTGGTTCAGTGATCTACACGAAAAATATCTGAGTCAGAAAAGAGGATGAGCCGAAACAGGGTCCCGGTCCAGATATAGTGACTTTCCAGGAAACTGTCTCGTCCCAGATTCAGTGATCTACAAGAAAAATATCCGAGTTAGAAACAGGGATGAACCGAAACTGGGTCCCGGAACAGATATAGTGACTCACCAGGAAACTGTCTCGTCCCTAATACAGTAATCTGCAAGAAAAATTATACGAGTCAGAAACAGGGATGGACCAAAACAGGGTCCCGGTCCAGATATAATGACTCTCTAGGAAACTGTCTCATCCCAGATTCAGTGATCTACAAGACTGAATCAGATACAGGGATGAACCGTAACAGGGTCCCGCTCCAGAAGTGACTCTCCATGAAACTGTCTCATCCCAGATTCAGTGACCTACAAGAAAAATATGAGTCAGAAACAGGGATGAGCCGAAACAGGGTCCCGGGCTCGATATAGTGACTCTACAGGAAACTGTCTCGTCCCAGATTCAGTGATCTACAAGAAAAATATCTGAATCAGATACAGGGATGAATCATAACAGGGTCCCGCTCCAGATATAGTGACTCTCCAAGAAATTGTCTCGTCCCAGATTCAGTGATCTACAAGAAAAATATCTGAGTCAAAAACATGGATGAACCGAAACAGGGTCCCGGTTCATATAGAGTGACTTACCAGGAAACTGTCTCGTCCCAGATTCAGTGATCTACAAGAAAAATATCTGAGTCAGAAACAGGGATGAATCGAAACTGGGTCCCGGAACAGATATAGTGACACACCAAGAAACTGTTCCGGAACAGATATAGTGACTCACCAGGAAACTGTCTCGTCCCTGATACAGTAATCTGCAAGAAAAATTATACGAGTCAGAAAATGGGATGAACCGAAATAGGGTACCGGTCCAGATATAGTGACTTACCAGAAAACTGTCCCGTCCCTGATTCTGTGATCAACACGAAAAATTTCTGAGTCAGAAACATGGATGAACCAAAACAGGGTCCCGGTCCAGATATAGTGACTCTCTAGGAAACTGTCTCGTCCCAGATTCAGTGATCTACAAGAAAAATATCTGAGTCAGAAACAGGGATGAACCGAAACAGGGTCCCGGTACAGATATAGTGACTC
>QAOA01002435.1:0-11016 GCA_003255065.1 Cercis canadensis
AGATACAAAAGAGAGAAATACACAGTAACAAAGGAAAAGAACCACCGTGAATGATAGAGGGAAGAGGAGATATAGAGAGTGAGCAAAATCTTCAAAGTAGAAAGCAAAACAGTGGATTGACAACAACTTAGGTATGAACTTCTGCCATTTTCACATTTTTTTTATGCAAAAATTTGCTCTGACATTCTTGCTTATTGCATAGCAATGTTATTTTTTCACAATCAAATTATTCTCTTTCTATTTAGCTTCTAGGTATAGAGAGGGAATTTAAAATAAAATCACAANAATCACAAAAAAAAAAAAAAAAACAGAGGCACCAAATTAGAGAGAACCCCTAAAATCCATAATAGAATAAAACCTAAAAATATTTATGTGCAAGCATAGAGTTTATAAAAGAAATAATGGAACCAAATTAGAGAGAGAAATTCCCAAGTGGAGAAAGAAATCCCCTTTTAGAGAGAAAAATGAAACCTAGAGGTAGAAACAAAATTTCAGAGAAAGAAAGAAAGGCTTTTAGAGAAATAAAGAGAGATTTTCTTACCTTAGCCATTGTTGTTTGAAAATTAAGGCTAAGTCCTTGGATTCAAAGAGATGGAGGAAGAGAGCTCCGTATTCCCTTTGCTCCTTGACTTTTTTTCTTTCTTCTCTGTCTCGACTTGCTCCTTTCTTTTGCTTCTGGTGGCCAATTTCTTTTTCTATTGCTTATCGTTTAACCTTTTAGTTTTGTTTGCTTGGCCTTTGAATTTGTTTTATTTCATTTGTTTGTTGGTTTCATTTTTTATATGGACTAAACTTTGTTGTTTTTTGTTGATTGGGTTTAACTCTTGTTGGATTCATGTTTTATATGGCACATTTCGTTTTGGGTTTTATTTATTTATTTAGGCTTTTCATTTTATCTTTACTTTGCTTTGGTTTGTGATGATTTATTTTTTTTGGGATTTATTATTTTGTGGGCCAACTTTATTTTTTGTTAACATTTCCTTTATGATCCATGGGCCACATGAGAGCTGGTCCATTAGGTTTTTTTTTACATTAGCCTAGTTGGTTGGGCTCTGAAGTAGAACCAGCCCATTTTTTTTTTTTAATATTCAGGCTATTTCAGTTTGGGCCTTTGTAATGGTCTCTTGTGTTTTTTTTTTTTTGTTGTTGTTTTTATTTCCTTTGCTTCAATGTAAGCCCAGTCCGAATTTAGGAGCCATTATTTGTTTTATTAAGCAATAGTGTATGTGTTTTTTTATATAAATATCAAGATATACTAGCTTGCATGGTGCTTTTTCAGCTTTTGGTAGTTTTGTTTGTATATATTCAAATTTGACCCTTTTTTTAATTAATCATTGAACCATGGAAATGCATTACTTCTTAGGCTTTGGTTCTTTTAATTGGATTGCACTTTTTTTTTGGGTTAAGTTTAATATTTTATTTAAGAGCTATATTATTTAATGTATTTAGTTTCAGCTTTCTTTTGGACCCATATATTTAGGACTCATGTTTTGTTTTTGGGTTATTCTTATTTATTCATTTTTATTTGTTCTTTATATATTCTTGTTATCATTTTTATTTTACCCTAATTGGTGGCACTAATTTATTTCACTTTATATGTTTCATACACTTCACATTATATTTAATAATTGTAAATAAAATTAAAGCCCGACTACGGATTAAATTAGGAAATAATTGTGTTGACAATTTTTCCTAACGTTCCTGAGGTGAGGAACAAATTTTTTGGTTATTCTAAAGGTACTGGTATGGTCAATGAAATTTCCAACATCGCTTTTACCTTTTTAATTAATATTTTTCTAGCATTAATTTATTATATCATAATTCATCTCATTGCGTTCCGTCATTATTTTTTACTTATGCTAGAATAAGATTACCAACGAGGGAATAATCAAAATTAGTCTTAATGATGGCGATATTTTGACATTCCGGAGATAAAGGGGTTTCTCTAGTTTTTCCAGAGGTACTGGCGAGACATGAGGTTAACTCCTAATAAAAATCTTTTCTATGCATAATTCTAAAAAAAAAAAATTCTTTATACATAATATCATACTTTTATTTACTTGAAGATGTGGATTAAAAGTGTCGACGATGGAATAATTAAGGATAGCTGTGATGACAACGACTCTTTGACATTCCAAATGTGAGAAGTGTTCATTTAGCCTTTCCAGATATATTAGTGGACTAAAGAAAAACCATCAATAAAAAAACACTTTGCCACAAATCTCAAACTCATTTTTCTAATATCCTTAATAAATTGCATTTCATACATTTTCTAGTTATTATTCAAATAATAAAAATGTTAAAACTTGCTTATGACGAAATAGATTAGGGGATGATTGTAATAACAATCACGAACTTCACCAAATAGTCTTGAGGCATCCTTTAGGTTTTGCCAGAAGGACTGGCAGGACCTAGCAAATGTTAATTTATTTTAAATTATAATGTTAGGACCAATTTAATTCATTTAGAAAAGATAACAATTGATTAAGTAGGTAACCATTCTAAGAAACGAGCATTGCAGGGTGTTAATACATTCCCTACACGTAATCAACCCCCAAATCCAAACTCTGAACGTAGACCAAATCTTTTAGGTGTCCAATCGCACCATTTCATTTGTTTAAAAATGGAATAAAACGATTGGTGGCGACTCATTTCATTTGCATCATATCATATATGCTAACTTTTATTTTTCTCGTGGAGGTTTTGCCGCTCTGCATCGCGCTCCAAAAGGGACGTTGCGACACATGGCTTGCAAGGTAAATCTCAAATAGGGTGCTTCATCACCTTCTTCCATGATTAAGAATAAAAGCTGTACAAAATTGGTTAGAATAAAGAATCCTCACCAACTTCTCACGTGTATGGCACTCAGGTGTTTATCCTTATTTCACTCGTGTATGACTCTCTTAGTGGCTTTTACTAAAAATAATCTTACCCTCTTTTGTCTTTTACCACTCTATTTTCCTCTTGAGACTCTCAATAGTGAGCAAAGGCACAGTTGGGCAGCCACTAACACAAGTGGTTTTAAACCAAATCAATCACCCAGAAATGCTAGAATGTGCAAAGAGAACAAGAATGCACAAATAGTGTGGGGTGCACAAATTAATCAAGTAAGAACAGCACTCAAACAACAGGAGATCACAACTAGAAAAATGAGAAACTAAGAGACAATGTTCAAAACAAAATTTTGAAACAAGAGTATGAAAGACAAAGTCCCAATTTTCAAACCAATTAGAAAATAAGCCAAGTTACTAAGAAATACACCTTGGTGGCCAAAAAAAGGGCAGCTAGCCTTTTACCTAAACTTAGTCAATTTAGCAAATTCTAACATGTTTTAGCTTAGTCCATTGGACCATTTGCACATCTTTTTCCACTATAGCTTGTTTTCTTTAAGGACTTTTAACTCAATTGAATTGACTATTTTTCACCCTCTCGGATTGCATAACATGACACCTGACATGGTTACAACACGGCCGTGTTCAACACTTCAGCTCTGACACGGTCCTGAACTTGTATGACACGGGGGCGTGTTCAACATTCAGCCCTCTCGGCCTTCTTAACACGGCCTTAACACGGGCGTGTTCTTGGTCTCACTATTTCCGTCCTTTGCACAACAATCGTTTTTTTTTAATTGCAATAAAAGCCAATACTATAATGAAAGTCTAAGCTAAGAAAAATGCTAATTATCCCAAGATTAAGAATTTAGCCACACTTCAGGGTGTTTTCCAAAGCAACTAAAGCAATTTTCCTGAGCTTTCCATTAGGACAGCATTGTAATTAACAGATAATCCAAAAATAATTGAAATGGCAAAATGACAAACTAAGCCTTAGTGGCAGTTACCAAGGACACAAGGGGAAATATCTGAAAAGAATAACTAACTCAAATTTGGAAGCATTCAGCCATGGAAGTTCATGAAGGATTTCATTCATTCAAGCCAAACTTAAGAGCATGCAACAAGATTTTAACAGAACCCTAACATGGAATCAACTAAAATTAGAGTAATGCTCATTCATCTAACTCAAATTAAAGTTCAGAAAATCCATCAACTAATTTCAACCATGAAACTGAATTGAAATAACACAGTCCAGCTAGAATTAAGCACACACAAACCAAGCTAAGCTGATTCAATTAACAACCAAACAAAACTGTTAGCTAGAAATCAACAAAACTCAAAAACCTAAAGATGAACAAAAATGGCAAAAAACCAGAAACAGAACAAAAATTCTAGAAATGATAAACATGCCCAGATTTGAATCAAACCAATTGATTTCGATTAATCCAAGTCCAAATAACTTAGATCTAACAAAATCCAACACAAATGTTGTTGTTGGATTGGGTTTGGTTTGAGTCCAATTGGATCCACATCAATTTGGTATCAGAGCATTGGCTCCAAGAAGGTTGGCATCTATCTTAAATTCAGTTGTTAATCTTTATTTTTTATCTCTAAGAGCAAATCTAGAAAATCACAAAAAAAAATTCATCTCTGTCTGTGCCATCAATGGCAATGGTAGATGTGAAGACCTTTGAAAATCAAGCTAGGCAACCCAGTTTCAACAAAGCTTAACTGACCTTCCTTAACCCGTATAATCAACAATCAACATGAACTTTGATGGAGAAGTGAATAAACCGCCACACTCTAGATTAGAGGAGAAGAGAAAGTGATAAGGTTTGGAAACACCATGCTAGGACCCCCTAGATGGCTTGAGCTCTCCATGGAGAGAACAAGAGAGAAACTCTCAAAATTTAATTCATTCAAAATATTAATTGGTTGCTGAGGACTAAGGCCTCAGCTCCTTAAATAGCTAAATAGAGTATTCAGCAAGACTTAAAACAAATACCCAAAAAGAACTTAAAACTCGTAAGTCTACACTAGCATGACACAACCTATGGACATGGTCGTGTTCTTTCCTACTCCAGCTCGTGTCCCTATTCCAGCATGTTGATGAGGATCAATGAAGCCCCCATATTGAAGACCCAAGCATAGCTGAGACTAAGGAGGAGCTTGTAGGACCTATGACTAGGTCTAGGGCAAAGCACCTTCAAATGCATGTGGGATTGCAAATGAAGCAAGAATGCAAGGAAAGTGACCTGGCTCCAAAGGACACCAAGAAAGACCAAGTGAGGTGGCTCACTTGCATATCTTCAAAGGATGAGGCACATGGCCATGTCAAGCTGGGACACGACCGTGTCTTATAGACCAACATGCAACACGGGCTTGATAGAGGAGGAACACGGGGCGTATCAAGTATATAGAGACAAGCTGGGATAGGAACACGGCATGATTAGGGAGGAACACGGGCGTGTCAAGGGATGTGCCTAGTCAATTGAGACATGTTGGAATAGGGACACGGGTTGGAGTAGGAAAGAACACGGCCATGTCCCTAGGCCATGTCACGCTAGTGTAGACTTACGAGTTTTAAGTTCTTTTTGGGTATTTGTTTTAAGTCTTCTTGAATACTCTCTTTAGCTATTTAAGGAGTTGAGACCTTTGTCCTCAACAACCAATTAACATTTTGAATGAATTGAATTTTGAGAGTTTCTCTCTTGTTCTCTCCATGGAGAGCTCAAGTCATCTAAGGGGTCCTAGCATGGTGTTTCCAAACCTTATCACTCTCTCTTCTCCTCTAATCTAGAGTGTGGCGGTTTATTCACTTCTCCATCAAAGTTCATGTTGATTGTTGATTATACGGGTTAAGGAGGGTCAGTTAAGCTTTGTTGAAACTGGGTTGCCTAGCTTGATTTTCAAAGGTCTTCATATCTACCATTCATATTTAATTTTTATCTTATTGAATAACCTACTTGGGATCCTAGGAAACTTTGTTGTTGTTGCTGGATTGGGTTTGGTTTGAGTCCAATCGGATCCACATTAAGGTTAGAGCAACTAGTTTGTGAAGCAGATTCATCAGAGGCTGTTAAGTTGATAGAGAATGAGGATGTTAGTTTTTATATTAGTGATATTCAAAGATACTTAAGGAAAGGTTGGCAAGTGATTGACAGTGTTTCATGTGTTGAGAGAAGCTAAAGCTAACTAAGGTGTTGATTTCATGGCAAAACAAGAAATAATAGGGCAAGTGGTATATGATGGCTAGTAGCTTTTCTCAAGTTGTAGTTTTTCCCTTTTCTTTGCGTCTATTACCAAAAAAAGAATATCTTTTTTTTACACCTTGAAGCATTAGAATCGTTACATGGTTTCAAACTATCATATTAAATATCCGGATATTTACCTTGTATCAAAATATCTTATATTAGATATTTAAGATAACGGATGTAGCATACCTGATACCTCGCACTTCTATATATAAGTTTCTTTTCACAATATATAAAGAAAGCACTTAGATCCAACGGGGACTCGTATAATTTGGTATCAATTTATTTAGAATCCATTTTTATAATGAGTCTGCTATGCACCACGGGGTTCTTCACAGAAACTACTTCATAAATTCATAATGCATTTGCAAAGTTGGAACCACCCCTTAAGCAATAACTTTTTTGTCCATACACGTCAATCCTGTGCCTGAAACTTGGGAAGCCAGCCCCATGTATATTATCGTTTTCCTTATATGGTGCAAAAGAAATTGACAACAACACCAGAAGTCCAGTGAATTGGTTTACAGAAAAATTAAAGAAAAGCCTAGTGGATTGGAAACACAGTACTCCAATCAGCTTCTTAATTTTTTTTTTCCCCCTTTTAATTGCAAAATGCATTATAGAATAATAAATCCTGTAAACTAAAATGGAACAAAGACAACAAAACACATATTACAGGCCATGTAAACTATAAGGCCCTGTAAACTAAAGGTTAATATATTTCTATATTGATGATTACAGGAACTAAGAAGAGGTTACAAAACACCTATTACAGGCCATGCAAAGCTCTTATTCTTACAACAGCACACCACGGTGCATTGTACATATATACAAAGAGCACAACAGAGACTGATGCATGCCTTCGATTACGTGTACTACTGCTATTTTTTCATCGCATTATGCAACAACTAACTCTTATATCTCGACTTTATTATGGTTGATGGCTCCATTAGTATTGCCTTCTACGTGTCCCGTTTGAAGATTAAGACCTCTGAACCTTTGTCTGCTCATGCTGGTGTATTTGCGATTCCTTCCAGGCAGAGGAGTAGGAAAGGGACTGGGCTGTGCTGCTGAAGCATTCTGAGTTTGATGGAACCTTTGCTGAACGTCGGCCATAGCAAGCAAATAATGGATGGTAATATGACGATTTATGATCTGACTCTATTAATTTCTTTGCGTTGTTCACTCTGATACTTCCTAAGCAGAGAGAAGCTCTCCTTTTATAGATGCAGAAGAGACTAATGCACATAATGCAGGCTAGAAAGCAAAGCAAGGAGATATTTTCTCAAATGATGTAACTTTTTGCCCAGTGTCATATTCCCTTTTAGTGGGTTGATCAAAAAGGAATGTATCCGAATAAATTCAGACTCAATTTTATTTTTTTTGGAAAAGCATCTTAACTGATCAGGTTTAATACTTTTTCTTTCACTTTTTCATACAGATAAGATTTAACATTGATACTGATCCATTTATGCTAGCGTAGATTGAAAGTATTCACATATGAAATTGCCAAAACATATGGGGAATCTTGTACCAGATAATAGAACAAATAATTGCACTCTTTGAATAAGCGGTAAGAGCTCAGTTCACACATGTATCTAGAGGAGAAAAATTGGATTTATAATATACATCAAATGTATTTGGATAGAAAAGTAATCTTTAAGAAAAAAAATATTTCACTTTGTTAGATATAAAATTATTTATAGGCCTCAATTTAAAAGTTTAAGCTTTTTTGTTGAATCAGTTTTTAACATGGTATTAGAGCCTCTTTAATTAAGCGGTGGAGATCAAATCCTTCCGCCTCAATTTCTCAATTAAATTAAAATTTCAGTACAAAATATAAGTGAACATGTACTTTGTCCACGCTTCAAACCCAAAGAATTTTCATGTGCAGAGGTGTGTTAAATATAAAATTATTCATGGGTCTTTATCTAATAGTTTAAGTTTTTGTGTTGAAATGATTCCTGACACACCTAATAAATAAATACCTTCAGATGTATATTTTGTGTTTGGATGAGCTTCTCTAAACTTAAAAGTGCTTAAAAAGTCCTAAAAAAAAAGTACTTAAAAAGCCTTATAAAAAAATTAGTTCTTAAAATGCCAAAGTTAGAGCTTTCTTTTTCTTTTTTTGTAGCAAAATGAATTAGAGTTTTGAAGAAGCCCAGAAAGCTTTAATTGAGCAATCCATATTCTTTTATAACAATATATCCTTAATTAAAAGGCCACAAGTGTCCAACGGAATAATCCCTAGTCCAACACTTTTATCCCTCTCCATTTTTCTAGCAATTTTATTATCAAAAGATTAACACTTTTATTGTATGCATCTAAACATCCTTATTTATACGTTAATAAAGTATTAATTCTTTTACTGTTGTATCTAAACATAATATTAGTTTCTCTCCAAAAAAAAAAAATGTACTTGAAAAGCTCGGCTTAGGAAAGTACTTTCTTTCTTCTTTTTACAAAATACTATAGAGGATAACTGACATTTGAATTCAAGTTCTAATCTTAGCTTGGACTAGCTGATTACTACTTGTTGTAATTTATACATATCCTTCTAATCTCTTGTTTGTCCTTTATCTTAGTTTGGCATTCAAAGGATTATTAATGGGTTCACCTACTATATCATCGCTGTCATGAGAAGATTGAGGCTTGAAGAATCGACTGAAAAATCCTTTGTTTACGCTCTGCTCTGGCTGTGGTCTAACACAATGAGAGCATGCATTTGGCGACCATACACGGCTACGTGTCACTAGCCGATAGGTTCACCCTTGCCAGACTACACAGCACTTGCGTAACTCCTCTTAGAAAGTAAGTCAGCTTATTTCATTTGATCTAACTCACATATGTCAAGTGACTAAGTAACCAATAATATACTTGAGGCTTAACCATAGCGTCTCCTTCAAGCATAACAACCATAGCATACACATTATTGCATCTCACAAGCAAGCCAACACACAAGGTACACACACACCAAAGTAAGCGTCACACACTAATGAGTAAAACATAAGACGACAAATATATATATAAGAATATGAGCTACTCCTTTTATTGATAGATATGAGTGCAATACAATACAATACATTGAATATGTGTAAGGGAAGTAAACAGCAACACAAAACCTACTCCTATGCTAGCACCAAGTCCCACCCTGGGTCACCTGGCGCCCTCCCCCCTAATATGCGAATTCTCTCTTAGCAGGATCGAACATCATTTTTTTCACCCAACATAAAGCCCCTTTTTAGAGTTCTTCCCTAATAAGATATATGTAAATTCATCTAAAATCACGAGCTACGTGGCCATGTGCCGAACACCCGCACTAGACAAACGTAGTGAAGTGAAAAGACAAAAATACCCCCAAATTTTACAAAAATGGAAAAAAAAATTATACAATGCTCCGTTTGGGCTCAAATTTGGCATGTGGATTCTTTAGACTCCTCTTTACCTCTCTGCAAAGTTTCAAATCAATCGGAGTTATTTAGGTTCCCAAAATCTACTCGCTACATTTGCAGACCCTCACACTATGGCAGGTTTGAACAATTTTTGCCACGACATGAAGACCTACATCTTTAGTGATGTAACACTGTGCCAATCATGTAAGCATTTTGATAGTTCTGTTTTCTCTTTTCCACAACAAAAATAATTTCTCCGTGGACAACCGTATGAGAGAGTAGTGGTCTCTATTAAGTATCTTGTTCCCTTTCAGTGGGTTGGCCCAATCTGGAGCATATTTGAATAAGTGCTTCTCAAGGGTTATGCAAAAGCATCTAACCTGAATAGCTGACACTGAATCGTATGCCATGCTCTCCAATTTGGCTTAGATTGAAAACTTGAAAGAATCTGACATTCAAACTCATAAACAAACAAATTTTCAGGTATGCGTGAATCATGTGAATGAAAATAGAAAGAAATCAAAAAAAATAACAGAGTATTATATATAGCATTTTTTAAAAGGTGTAAAATTTTCTTCTTTATTTTGTTTATAAAAAACTTCTCAACTACACTACACATTCGACGTTTCCTGGTTTATAATTGCTGATGATGGCTTTTCAATACGTCTCATGTTTTGTTAGCGAAAACTGCTTTGCTTTTTCATCCTTAGTGAATTAATACTGAAGAATCGTTTTGATTAATCACATGCACTTTAACATGGCCCTTTACATTCACACCACAACTTAAACTTAACGTATCAAATTCTGTACCCAATTCAATGACCAATCACCTAAGTAATTACATCAAATAGTATACATGCAATCTGTTAGCTATTGTTATTTCATTTCTTTAATAGCAAAGGAAGTGAATCAACGGTGGTAAATAAAATTTATTGCTGTTGTTGATGTAATAAGTGGCTACTTGTATCTAATAGCTAAAGCTATAGTTAGTAGAAAGTTGCAGAAGCCACTTAATATATGGGATGATCTCCGCTATAAAATGAAATCAGCAAGATGATGTCTTTTTTCTTATTGGTTCTCATGTGAGGTGAAAGAAGTCAAAGTACTCTTCTTACTGCAGAAGCCCAAAACTTAAATAGAAAGAAAAGTGGGCAGCAGCAGTAGTAATAGTCAAATATTGCAGCAAAGACAGTAATAAAATATTACTTTGAATGAAGAAATAAAAGAGCCGAAATATTGAAGTAGATAGCAGCAGCAAACTGGGGCTGCATCTCCTCTCATTGGCTCATGGAGGAGGCTGCAGTGCCGAATTCTTCATTGCTATGTATGCAATGGAAACCGCCCATAGTGAAGCAGTTTAAAGCTCTATATAAGGAGAGCTTCAATTTCATTTTTCATCAATTCATAAAATCTTCAATCTGAGAAATAGAAAAGAACCTCAGAGAGAGAGAGAGTTCTTGTATAAATATTCTTTTATTAAAAAAATGAATAACTTTAAGTGAGTTCTTATCAAAATGAGAGTTGTGTGTAATCTCCTTA